>OY979729.1:3401712-3676712 GCA_963855995.1 Muricea muricata | reverse complement strand
TTATATTAATGTTTAGTCTGTCGAGCAGAGGGAGTATATTTGTTGGATATATATATATATATATATATATATATATATATATATATATATAGGTGGCAGTCCCACCAGACTGAAATTTTCGCAATTATGTCGTGCTGATATGCATGACACTTTTCTCACTTAAGAGCTCGCCCCAAGCTCCGCGCGCTATGTTACATTTTAGTTTATAGGTAGTAAACAGAGTAGTAAAATTAATGCACCTAATTAGCGACGTTCACTGTTTCTCATGACAGGCAAATGATTGATGGCATATTTTTTTCTTATTTGCTGCCACAAAAATCCTAATGCGCGGACGTGAAAATATTCTATTTCGACCAATTATTGTATTTGGATGTGCGCAATTTTTTTCAAATTTCACAAAAAGAAATTCGAAAGCTAAAAGGGTGATAATTCCATGTTCTCAATACGCGAAATTAAATGGCTTAATCTAAGCTCTGGATTTAATCAAATCTTTAAATCTTCAATCTATTAAAGTTAAAACATGACAAATAAAACGTTTGTTAGGGTTAGGGCTTGGATTAAGATTTATATTCGTCATACTGAGAACATGGAATTATTAGCGCTAAAAGCCCACCCGATCCGAACGTTGTAACTCAGTAAGATCATCATCAGATTTTTATATCCAATTAATTATTTGGATTATCATGGTTAGGGTTGGGGCTTGGGTCAGAGTCATTTTATATGCATGAAATGACAATTCCAATGAGCATTGGAATTATCAAACGTTGTAACCATTAATTTTATTGGTTTACAACGTTCCGATCGGTTTAAAACCTTGGTTTTTCCGACTGCATGTGAAAAAGTAATTTCTGTAGATTAAATAAATAATGAACGCGCTAGAAAGCTCCGAAATTCGATTACCTTTTTTATACATGCACCCTGCATTACACGCAAAAACGCAGAGATTGTAAAAAACTTTTAACAATTCCATTCACAAGCAGTTGACAAGTTGTATTCGCCCTGCGTGTCTCAAGTCCGTTAATTAGTGCCGTTTTATTTGATTCGTTGAATGTTCGATGGTGAATTCTACGCGTATTTACGGCAGAAAACGTACCGATTATATCGGTATAAACTATGTTGTGAAATATAATGTTTTTTTGTCTCCTAATTCTTCTGAAGTACTTAGATTACTTCTGGTAGAAATCTCGCGGGAGAATTCCAATTAAAAATCCATGAAGTTAAATATTTCGATAAAACGCTACAATTCAATTATTTTTTTGCCGTGTGATTTAGAATACAACATGATGTCATATTGTACCTATGCTATTGCTGCCGTCTGCGTGGTACTTTGTCTTGTGATTGTATTATTGTGCATGCGGTACGAAAAGTGTGGTTCAAAGAAGAAGAAGAGAATGCATTCAGCAACTGAAAAAGATGAACAGGTCAAACCTCTTGCATCCCAACTGTCTCAAGAGGTAAGACCACAGAAGAGAAAATAAACAGTGCCACTGCATTCGGAACCTTTGAAGTTTGTGTAGCCGCGCATGTCGCATTACGCACAAAAAGTCCAGCGAATTGCCGTTTCTGGCCAATAGAAACGCTAAACTAGCTGATCCGCCTGCCATTTTTCTGGCCAGTCGATCGCATAAAATAGGGAACTGGTTCCACAGCTGAATGGCCCCACTGTTTATTCGCTATACTGCGGTAAGGCGTTAATAGTAGAGTACCTTTGTTCCAAAAAAATTGCCAGGCTATAAATATAACGTATTGCGCAACTGATTTAGCAACATCACTGTATCGGATTACGGATTTCTTTTTTCCCCCTTATGGATAATGGATCATGGATTTCGTTAAGATAGGGCACATGGGGCACCTTGGAGTTGGATTTTCTTCTAGGTGATCTGGAAACTTGGAAAAGTAGTGGCACTAGTTGTCAATTAGAAATCCATTTTTCGAGCCAAGCTAGCAAATTTCTCATTAAGTATCATTTACTTCGGTTCCAAATTTCTTTACTGAACATGATTACAAAGTTTCAGCAAGTTTCATAAAGGTAAATAAAAGAATATAAGTGATTAAAAACAGCAAGATGGATTTTTATTCGGTAACTAGTTCCAGACTGTTTACTCACGGTCAGATCAGCTCGTTGTCAAGGCATGGAAATCGTGGGTATTTGCGGTCTGTATAGATTGGGATTTCATTCCAAATGTTTTCGAATTGGTATCACTTCAACTGATCAGATATGTTCACAAGATTGTTGTACAATCTTTTTTGGAATTTAGCCACAAGTTTTTTCTTTTGTAGGAAAAAGTGTAATTGACAGATCAACAGAAGTTGAAACCGAGACTAAAGACATATAGAATTGTAGAATAAAAATAAATAATCCTGCATATAATCTTGTTTGTTTAAGAGCAAACCTTTGTATTACTCGATCGCACTCTATATTATTGGTGTATTTTTATACAATGTATAAAATCTGTTTGTCAAAAAAAAAATTGGTTCTAAAATTACTATGCCTGGTTTTATTCTCGCGTAATATTTATACCAGTCCTACGTAAGAGATAGGCTTCGCAATTGGGTGCGTTTTGAGCACGTGTCTATAACAGAAAATGGGTCCGGCCTTTTACTGGAGCTGACCAGAGCACAGTAGAACATACTGCGCTCTCGGTTGGGTTTGGGCCGAGCCGGGCCGTGTAACTTATTTTTATTCTGTCCAAAATCGAAGTTTCAAGCTAAATTTTGGAATGAAACCGCGAAAGAATTGATTACTGTGTTTTGTAAACATATGTTTAAGGTTAGAAATTTTGAAAGTATTCGAAGGGGCGGCAATTTTGTGGCGATTGAGTGCTGTTATCAACCTCATACCCAGGCTTATCACCTAGTGCCGGGCCATAGAAGAGAAAATTACGAGAAGGCTAATCACTCTTTATAATATAGCATTTGCAAATTCTGAACGCTGATTGGTTAAGAATTCCACACAATTTCTCGTTTTTCCAATTTCCACTCGTGTTGATATAACTGTATATCAACACGGAAAAGTGTTTTATATTTCTTAAATATAAATCACTAGTCACGCTTTACGCAGTTTAGCGCGCTCGTTCCACACTGACATCATTTTCACAATTTTCAATTTGAAGAATTTGTGCAGGTAGTCATTTCCTGTTAGCTATGGTTACAATTAAGATGATGATTAGAGAGAATTTAGAATCTATTCCAAGGGATCTTTTCTTGTTAAAAAATAGCATTAACTCCGTTTGAATGATGGAAACAAGTAGCAAGTTGTACTACACTTGTTTAGCTCTATATGAAAAGGTGACACGTTTCGACCACACTGACCTTCTGGGCAATTTCTCGATGGGTAGGTACAGACCCTTGCTTGCGATGTTGTACTTACTGATCAGTGGTTGTACTGTTAATTGTCTGCGATTTTGACCACATTTGGCCAACCCAATTTTCATGCGCATAATTAATATACGTACTTTCGCAGTCCACAGAATATTGCGTTCAGTGTGCAGGAACGCCTCTTGTTCCTAGACTCCCAAGGAATGTACTCGATCACTATGGCGGATGCTTGAAGCTTGCTATTTGCAAGTGAGTTTATATATTGGGTTGTTTTGCCCTAAATTTTGGGTTTTCTTTCTCAAAATGAGAGACAGATTACGGGCATTACAGGTATGTATACTTGTGGTTTTATTATGCATTTCCCATGCCTGTTATGTGTTTATAACATCGTCTATTTAATGCTGTATGTGGGTTGATCATTTCGTCGATTTCGGCACTAGCTGGGCTAGGCCACTTGAAATATCCGTGCTAATTTCTCTTTCAGGCTGCAGCCAAAAAAACCGATGATTTTTCCAGCGAGTACGATGAACACACCGTTGATATCCAGGGTGAATTTATGACGGATTTCTTTGATGAGGTGATCTTCAATAGCAAACAAATTGAGATCGTTTCGTTTGTATACTAATGTAAATAGAAAGTGTACAGAATACAGATGAGGCCAATTTGTGATGAAAATTATGTGTAACTCACGAAAGGTAAATACGAGTTTTCGCACGGATCGTTTAGGTCGATGAAATTCGCAATTGCATTGAGGCGATCAATCGAAATATCGACGATGTCAGGAGAAAGCATAGTGCTATTTTATCTGCACCCGTGCAAGATGAACGTGAGTTTAATAAATTTGGTTTTGTTTATCTGGCTTGTGTAAATCTACGGAAATCATAAGATGTTTAAGGATGGCTAGTGTTGTATTGTGCACAATTTACAGCTATATATGTTTTATGTAAGTAGAAATCTATGCATTTAGGTTCTAAAGTTATCATGACCCCTTAATCTGGGTCTGGTTGTCTGACTTTTGAAGGCCTGTTTACACCTCTTGTAATCGACTTCTACTGAATTGCCAGATTTTAAAGGATGTAAGCTAGCACATTTTTGAGAAGCTAGTCCCCAAATCATCTTTTTTGACAGCCAACTTGATACTTTGAGCATTAATTTAACATTAAATAGCTAATTGCCGTGTTTACTCTTGCCAGAATTATATCCGCTTATATTAGATAGGTGTTGAGCCCTGGGCAAACTAATAACCATTGTTGCAGAAACATTGTTTCCTGTCAATGTTCTCCCAGTGTGGCCAAGCTAGGAAACATCTTTGTGTGAAACATTAGCCTTGGCAATTTGTTTGTTGCAGACTCAAGGGACTAAGGAAATCATTGTTTCCCAGCTGAGGAATGAAAGAGGCAGAAAATATTTTTCTTGCACACTGCTGGGGGGGGGGGGGGGTCCAGGTCTCCTGAGTTACTTTTTTGCTTGCCTCATGCTATTAAAATTATATATAATATAGGTCAGGCTTGCCTGTGCAGCCTCCCCTTCAGCAGTGCGCAACTCTTCATACTATAGACTCATTAGTCTGGATTTATTTCAACAAAGAAAGACATCCTCAGTTGCTGTAATTTCAGGGGTCAATTCTGAACTTGAGATGTTAATGAATTCAATCAAAAGAGATGCAAACAATGTCAGAAGCAAGCTTAAAGGTATGCTTCATATAGAGATAAAATACATAGCAAATTAATCAAGAAAATTTTTGCAAATGTTTTTATAACCACAACCACAAGCTATGAAAATGCCCCTTTTGATCATTTTTAGTTATGCAAGAAAGAATCAACGCTGATCAGACTCTTGTGCAAGCCGCAGACACAAGAATACGGAAAGCTCAGGTTAACTGCTATAACATATAGTTGTTCAAACTTTGCATGGCAGTCTTCTGGTTGATATCAGCAGCATTTCTTCCACAGTTTTTCCTTGTTTGAGTTTAGGTGAACTGTAGGGGGAGGGGGTCAAAAGTAGTGGCCCCTTTAAGTACTTAAGACAGGGGTATTGTTTCAAATAAAAACTGTGAGTCCTGGTCATTGTATGCAACTATCACTATTAATGCATAGTTTTTCTTATGTATTGTGAAGTAATTCCCAGCCATTTTTTCTTAACTTTCGCATCTCCAACTGAAACATATTCAAGACTGAGTTTCGAGGCTTTTTACAGTCCTAACACTGGTCAGTCAGTGGTATACATCCCAAGTCTGATATACATCATTTCATTGTTACTTCATTGCAAAGGATAAACTAGAAAATAGGGCTAAGTATTTTTTAAAAAATTATTTAGCATGCTGCTTTGTCACGAGATTTTGTCGATGTTATGTCTGAATACAACACCCTGCAAGTTAGCTACAGGGAAAAATGTAAAGAAAGAATTCAAAGACAACTAGAAATAAGTAAGTTATAACAGACTGTAGGCATTTTCAAATGAGTTGTGATGAAAAAGGTGTAATAAACCTTGAGGATTTAGAATCTAGATAGATTACCAGATCACATCACACTACACTACATCTGACCACATGACACTAAACTACACCACACTATACCTGATCACACCACACTACACTACATCTGACTACACTAGACCACACTATACCTGACCACACCACACTATACCTGACCACACCACACTAAACTACGCCACACTATACCTGATCACTGACACACCACACTATATATACCTGATCACACCACGCTATATATACCTGATCACACCACACTAAACTACACCTTAACATAATGAATCATATCTATTGTTGCCACACTGTCTAGCTGGAAAATCAAAAACAAGTGAAGAGGTGGAGGATATGCTAGAAAATAGAAACATTGCTATATTTACATCTGATGTAAGTTGGGGTAATATTTTGAATGTTAATGACACAATGGTTGCTGATAGGAAGTAAACTACAATAACAGGTAGTGATTTACTAATAATTCCAATAACACAAGGCTCTTTGAGACCTGCATGAGATTATATGAGCAAACGGAGGGAGATATATGTGAGAAAACAAATGGTAAGGCTTGCCTTTCCTGTGCATTGCTCACAAATTAACGCTTCCGGTAGCACCGAACACGTGACCTTTCTTTGTTCTGGCGCTATAAATACGCGGATCACGTGTCCCTAACGGGCGGGATCATATATTTCTCTCTCCGTTTGCTCATATAATTTCAATTACACATGTGTAATTGGAATGATATTTCACAAATTCCGGTCGAAATATATGAGAAAACAAATGGTGGACTTCAACGCTACGATTTTAACGTATATTTCGACAGGGTCATAAGGTGCAAAGAGTTGTGGAAAAAAGGAGACAAAAAAGCACCAATAAATGTGACAACATGTTTGTAAATCTGTTACAACGAATACAACATAACCCAATGTATAAACTTATGTTCACTGACCACGTTAACTAAATGTTTATGATATGGTCTTATTCAAAACTGATCTTGCATAACTACTATCGACAATAGGCTTGTAATAGAACTTCTGAAAAGTGGATGGGGAAGACCAGTCACCCATTTTAAGAATATCAGCGAGAGGTAAATTGTTTTTAGCAGCAGAAAATGTGAAGCTGTTCTCGTAGAATGGGCTTTGAAAACCGACGAATCAATTCCAGCTGCCTGGATGACGTCGCAAAGCCATCTGTCGACAGCACATCTGCGGATCTCGTTGTGGGGTTGTTGAAAGAACAAAAATAGTTTCTGATTACCAGCGTGACAGAAATTACTGGCTGCCGTTAAATAGGCGTTTAAACATGCAAGAAGGCAAAGTGAAATGTCTTAAGGTAAACTTGTAGGATCACCTGTCTTGCGCGGATTAGTAAGGTGAAGCCATGTGGGCGTTTCTATAAATAGCTCGTATCCAGGTCTGCCAATACAGAGGATCGTTCTGGTGAAACGAGTGCCAGAAACATGACTAGTTGTGTAAGAGACAAGGTTTTATTGTCCCCTGATGAAGATAGATATGAGGTTACTTTAAAAACATCCCAGGTTGTGGTATTCACGCCCGCTGAAATTAGATCAATTTGCCGTCTATCACGACAGCCGTTCCATCTTCGCCATGATGAATCGTACGTTTTGTTAGTGGATTTGCGAACGGAGGCTGAGAGAAGTCGGGTAACGTGTTCCGGAAGGCCCACTATCTAGCGCGATCGCTGGAAACAAGCCAGACGGCTGGATGTAGTCTTAGGAACATTGGATGCGTTATTGTTGAATCGATTGGGTTCTTCAGTGTTTCTGGTGTTGAGGGTAGGCGAACTGGCTGACTGGTGGCCAGTTGATGTAGTAAAGGCCACCAAGTCTGCCCTTGTCACACCGGGGCAACCAGGACAATGGTAGTTTTGTCCTGAAGAACTTTGATCAGAGTTCGTGGTATTAGATTGAAAGGGGGAAAGGCGTAGCCCCTCAAACCGGCCCAGTTTAGAGAAAGTGCATCTGCTGCGATGGCTTTCGAATCTGGGTGCCAACTGACGTAGCGTGGTAACTGGTGCATCAGCCTCGTAGCGAAGAGGTCTGTGTCCCTGTCTACCATGAAACCCTTGATGGGTTGTGGTTGGATCTTCCAGTCGCTCGAATTGTCCTCGATGCTTTGCCTGTTCGGCTAGTTGAACCTTGTCAGGATTTATTGCAGCTAAAGTTTTCTTACGACGAAGAGTCGTTGTGATATGGTTCGCATAGTGACTGCTCGAAGGCACATAGTAGCTCCTTAGGAATATCTGCACTAGAATCGAGGCGGTCGTGTAAACAACACAAAGGCGCTGCTGCATTCAACATAGCTCGTTGAAGAAGCGCAGATCTCGATCTCGTTTGACGAACTCCTTTCGGCTAGAGGGAATGTAGTTCAATATGTTCTTTTCCAGTGTAGGAGCTACACAAGCGTCCATCCCTGGGGGAGCAAATTCCCCAACAATTTCGTTGACTTGATCCATAGTCACTCGCCGGCGGAAATTTTTATCTAAAAACGCCCCAAATGCTTTGGTAGGGGCGCAACGACGTGCTATCGTTTGTTTCGGATCAAAAAATCCTGTATTTGATAAATTGTCTCCAGTTTCTTGGACATTACTTTCACTATCTGGGTATTTTGTGACTGATCGTCGTCTACAGGTGACACAACTAATTAACACACAACTAGTCAACTAGTGGTGGCACAGAGCCAGCTAATGGAGTCTCATGAAGACCGCTGGCCGACGAAGTTTCCGCGTTACCGAGACATTCGTTCTCGTCTAATGGTGGACCTGCCGCGGTTGACAGGCGATCGCCGTCCATTAACTTTTCTTCTACAGCGTGAGGATTTGCCTGTTGACAAAACCGAGATTCCATTGATGTCATCCGCTTGGATAGAGCAGTAAATTTGTTATGCATACCGTCTACACTTAGCAGGATCCGTGGCAGTTTGTCTTGTTCAATGTCAACGTTTCCCTTCGAGTGATGTTGACTCGATTTTGATTAGCTTGTACGCCGACGGCGAGGTTCAGATTTTGAAGGAGATTGCGACCTATGTCCCCTTCTACTACGAGATTTGTGTGAATCAGACATGATGAAAAACCTGTGAAAGAGTCAGCGTAAAAGAAAAATAAACAAACTCAAATACAGAGAGAAAAATGACTTACCTGTGTGAGCACAAGCGAGTACAAGGAAAATAGCCAGTTAGGGACACGTGATTGGCGTATATACAGTGCCAGAACAAAGAAAGGTCACGTGTTCAGCGCTTTTTTACTTCCGCTTGGTACCATAAGCGTGGAATTGTGAGCAATGCACAGGAAAGGCAAGCCTTACCATTTGTTTTCTCATATATTTCGACCGGAGTTTGTGAAATATAATCTGCAACTTTGATATCCCCTTCTCTATTAGAAAGTCCTTCCGACTTGTGTGGGTAATGGCAATTCCGTATTTACCTTAACTGCTGTAGAATCGTCGTCGTTATCCAGTGTTCTTGTGAATTTTAGATAATAATCGAAACCCAACAAGCCAGACAAGCTTTGGGAGACATCGAAGCGAGACATAAAGACATTTTAAATCTTGAAAAGAGCATTAGGGTAAGTGTATTAAATGGTCCCATTGTCCGTTATAATAGTTAGTTTTATATGTACTGTTTATCCTGTGAGCTGTCTTTTTAAGAAATTCTGACCATTGTTTTTTTTTTTGTCTTATTGTTTCTGACAGGAACTACATGAAATGTTTTTAGACATGGCCATGCTGGTCGAGAGCCAGGTAAGAATAAATAAAAAGTGGTACCATGTAATTCTAAGCTTATGGCACAACATCTTTTTGGCAATCATTACATGTATCAACATAGTTTGTGTTCAGTTCACTCCTGCTAATGGTGCACATGTCGAATGAAAATTACAGTCGCGGCAATATAGAAGCATTTCGAAAATATTTGACCAATCCATTTGCTCAAGTTTAGTAGTTCCTCTGATCAATCCCTCAAAGTTTTGAACAAGTTTCTTAAAATTTTTACAACTTCCTGTTAATTGACCAATCAGAATTCCATATCTTATTCGTGCGCATTCTGGTTGGTCAATGTGGTCAATGGACAGGAAGTTGTGAACATTTTACCGAACTTTTCAAAATTTAAGAAATCACTGGAGGAATTGATCAGGGTAACTGCAAAACGTGAGCAAATGAATTGGTCGAATATTTTGTGATCTTCATTTTGGCGCGATCTCTTACCCCTCCGTTAGTGTACTACTAATCCCTTTTATCTCTTTGTACATACCAATATATCGAGTTTTCTTAAGGAATGTGCATGCTGTTTTTCAGGGGGAGATGATCAATAGAATAGAATTTAATGTCGACCAGGCCGCTGATTATGTCCAGTCTGCGAAGATGGAAACGAAGAAAGCAGTGAGATATCAGAGCAGAGCCAGAAGAGTAAGTTTCGATATTTTTATGTTACTGTACGACTCATAGTCGAAATTTAGACACATTATAAGCCTTCAGACCAAAATCGAGTGAAGTGCCAGCAAAATTACAATTGATTGTAACTCATTACAAAAGTTCAGTTAACGGATGATGCCAAGCTGGCTTTTCTGAGTTTTGAGTTGAAATGCGTAAGACGAAAGATCGGACCGTATGTCAAATTGACGCTATTAAAAAATTATTCAATGCGATAAATTCCAGACTTTGGACATAAAGAAATGCCTAAAAAACGAAAACAACTGCAATTTTGTAAAAAAATTCCCTTCAAAGTTCAAGGTTTCTAAAGGTATAGACTAAAGGTCAAACTATGCAGGAAGAACGAAATCGTTTACTACAGTTAGAAAGACAATCTTAAAATTAGGAGAATTACAACGTTTGGTGGCGAAATGTTGAAAAATACGGAAAATATAGCCCTGCGAAGTTTGCAAATTTTGTATACATTTGTATTAGGCGCGGAAAAAGTTACCATTTTTGAGCTGAAATTGCCGCGAAATGGTAACTTTTTCCGCGCGTAATACAAATACATACAAAACTTGCAAACTTCGCAAGGCTATTATATTTTCCGTGTTTTACAACATTTCGCCACCAAACTTTGCAATTCTACTAATCTTAAGATCCTCTTTCTTGCTGTAGTAAAAGATTTTGTTCTCCTTGCCTAGATCGAATGTCAGTCTATAATGCAAAACTGTAAAATCTCAACAACAAAACACTGCAATACAAAAAATAAAAATGTATCCCCTTATTGAGTCGTTGTTGCGTGCAAAATATGATGTGCTATTTTGTGATCTATCCTCAACCTGTTCGCAGGCATTACCACCCTAAATACACATTAATTACGCTTGCTCTTATCGCGTATCTCCGCAGCTCAATGTCAAAGCATTGCACCGACTGCGCAAAGGCCTGGGTTCTATTCCAGCAGTAGGATCTGCATAGTTGATGATGAATTTCTCTCAACTGTTCCTGGCTTGAATTTCGACATGTGTGTGATTTCCACTCGAATTAAGACACATTTACCCTTAAGGCCCGGTCACATGGTGCAATTTTTCTAGCAACTTGCAATGCAATGGACCGATTGCATTATGGACAGAATTTTGAAAAAAGTTGAAGTGGGAAAATTCATAACTACAGCATTGAAGAGCATTCTTAAATTAGTAAAATTGCAAAGTTTGGTCGCGAAATGTTGTAAAATGAGGAAAATATAGCCCTGCAAAGTTTGCGAATTTTGTATACTTTTGTATTACGCGCTGAAAATTGATACCGTTTTCTCGATGTTGGTATCAATTTTCCGTGCGTATTACAAAAATATACAAAATTTGCAATCTTCACAGGCTTACATTTTCCACATTTTACAACGTTTTGCAACCAAACTTTTCAATTTTACTAATTTTAGGATGCTCTTCAATGCTGTGGTAATAAATTTTCCTATTTCAACTTTCTTCAAAATTTTGCCCGTAATGGAATCGGTCCATTCAACTCTTGGGAGATCTAAAATTGGCAAATACATGTTTTGCCAATATATTTTTAACATACCAAACATTTGTCTCAAATATACATCTCTTAAGAGTAGAATTGCGTTGCAAGTTGCAAGAAAAATTGTACCGCGTGACAGGGCCTTTGAGAGATTATTGCCACACGAATGCAACACGTTCAATCGTGCCTTCTTTTCTCTTGCAGAAGAAAATTATCGTTTTTATCCTCTGTTTGATTCTGCTAGTCATCATCGGAGTGATAGTAGCGACCCAGGTTGGGTAGTGTTGGAAGTCACGGTGATTGTGAGTTGTAAAAAGCCGGAGAGATGTCTATATTAGCTTAGGAAGGTGATTTTTACAATTACAGCGCGTCAGAGGAATTAAAGGACACAGAACTGCCCCAGGAAGGCGTTAGCCTAACGCTGGGTTTTACAGGGCCCTGGGACATTTCCCAGGGGCCGGTAAAAGTAAAGTAAATTTTCTAATGTTTTTTCATAAACCTTACCTGGATCGATTGAAGTTTTCCTGGCTTAAGTTCTAGAAGAAATTGATGTAAACAGTGGGTGTTAAACCACAGGCGGCCCAGTTCAGTGTGTAGTTTCATATAGAGATCAGTAGCGAGCGGTATATGAAACTACACACTGAACTGGGCCGCCTGTGGTTAAACTAACCAGCTTTAAACAACCGGCCGCAGGTGTCAGGTCTGTTTATGTGAAAACTTCAGGAACTAACACTACTATTAACTGACCACTTGTTTAGAAGTGCGGGAACATATTTTTTCAGAAATCCCGTTTAGATCAATTGCAGTTTTGTTTTCTCAATTTTACAGAGAAACGGACGCGTAAAAACTCTAAATACTGGGTAGATGGCAATATTTTTTATCGGCTTATTGATGAACACCTTTGAAGTAAATGTAACGTCCGTTGTTCATTTTTTGGTAACATACTTAGTTTCTGAAATATTGAAGAACAAATGACATTAGACATCCGCCATCTTGTTGTTTCTATTTTACTGACGTCACAACCTGGGTAGACTATATAAAACTTGCAGTGAATTAGTTAAATCTCAATGAAATTTTCTTCAACACTTCGCAATATACCTAAGACGTATGTACATACAAATTCAGTTGGATTTTAACATTCAACATACTTGTTAATTGCTTGTTTTGAGTGTCCTAGATGGCGGACGAGTAGCATCTTTGTCTTTCTTTGTCCTTCAGTATTTCAGAAACTAAGCATGTTATCAAAAAGTTGACAACACGTGTTACCGTTACTTTAGAGGTTCTTATAAAAAATATATTGCTGTTTCCCTTTAAACTGGTGGTAACCCAGTTTTGACTTTTGAGTAACTGGCCCCTTGGTATGTGAAAAATTCACCCTCTGATGGCTTTAATGTTTAATAAATCAGTTGTAATCTGTCGCATTAATTTGGCAGCTCTGGAATCTTCGCGTTAATGATACGCAAAACTGCAAGGTCTCCTATACAGGAAAAATCGACAATAATGTCCTAAAGTACCCAAATGTACAAAACCTTGTGTTTTTGTGAATCACTTTTCGAAGCATTCGGAAATGTCAAGTAAAATAACGATTGCTGGCAGATAATTTGTATTCGAAAAGGTGCGCGTTTTGTGGGGTTTCGATCCTCATGATTTTATCATCTGAAATTGTGGTACACTGGTATTTGACAAAAGTTGACATTCTTGTTCATACTAATTGGGCATAGAAAAGAATTACATTACGTCGAAATTGTTAGGAAATTGATGTAGTCTTAGTCTAAACTTTTAAAATAATTTTATAAATTTCTTACCATTGCTTTGACCAGGTTTGCCAACCTATATTATCAGGCTTTGTGAGTGGTTGGTTATGACAATGAATGGAAATAAACTATGGAAATTAGTGCTTTGAAGAACGAATCACAATCAATGACAAATTTTTGTTTAAAAAGGCTAATTACAAAGCCTGGTCATTTAAAGTTTGTATTCCCCCCCCCCCCCCCCCCCAAGAAAACTATGTCATTTTGGTTTTTGAACCTGGTTTTCACAGATATTGCAAGCTACTAAGACAATGGCCAATGTGATGTAAATGCATGTCTTATATAACTATTGTGACGACATCATGTGATTTGGTATAATCTATTTATAACACTGATTAAAAGTTTTGCTAACAGGTCAAATTTTGCCTGATATCCATTCATTTTGTTTGATTTACTAATTTTGGATTACTAAAATTATAGAAACTGCACCTTTCGTTTTCCCTCAAAAAACTTAGAAACATTTTAACCCACGAAGTAGTAAATAATCTTACAGTACTTTATTATTTTTGCCTATAAAATGGAGTTTCAGATAATCTTGCAAAACAAAGTGTTCATGCAATTAAGAATGTTTCTTGTTTACAAATAAACAATGCTCTGCTAGTTATTTTACATATTTATAAGTTGGCATCATTTTAAACTAATTGTTGATTAATGTTAATTTACAAGAAATTACAAATTAGAATAATTCTTAAGGACCTGTTCCAATGCTACAAAACTGTCCACGAAATCATCCTCAACAATGCCATGCTTGGCATATTGATGGACAAAAGCCCTTGATGCAAACATATTCCATGCTTTACTAACTACAGTATTCAGTGGTTTGATGGGGGTTTGCGAGTTACTTAACAACGTCACAGATTGGTCTACGTCATTGTAACTTTCTGTGTGCCAAGCTGAATGGAATCTGCCATATGACGGAACCCATGATGCAAAGAGTTGAGAGTCTTCAAAAGCAGAAAGGTCCACTGTGTTTGCATCCTTTCCACGGAGAAAGATCTGATTGGATAATGATCTGTTGAAGGTTGACTGCTGATTGGTCATTTCTGTGGTTGAAGCTTGTTTAACTGGTTTTGGAATCTTGATAGACCAGTTTATACCTAAAATGGAATTTGGAAGGTTTTTTAGGACAGTTACAAATGGTTTACTTTACCTCCCCCCCCCCCCCCCCAATTCATATGCCTCTGTTATCAAGGACCTAAGATGGCCTGTGCTCCAGGTGACACATAATTTCAAGTGGAAAAAAGGTGGAAGATATGGCTAACTACTTCATGCAATACCTTCTTCCATATTAGCATCAGCAATCAACATTTGTCTGCAATGTTTAACCAACATGTTCCAGTTATACGATGTATATGCCAATGAAGTCTTTGGAATAACTGGTATGTTTAATATGTTCAATAACTTGTAGCCAGGATGGGAACATACATTTGACAGAATATCAGCAACAACTAACTTTGACAAAGTTGTGGGATTCTTTGCCTCGAAAGCAGGTAGAAATGTGCCAGCCAGCTTGGTACCGACAACCCTGTTTATGTCTTTAAATGAGACATTCTTAACTTTTAGTAAATGTGAACAAATTTTTTGCATTTTTCCATTCTCCATGAATATTATGCCATCTGATGCAGAATAAAGATGTGATAATGTCAGTACTGCATTGTAATTCTGTACAATAACCTCTCCCGTGGTATATGGCCAGATAACATTGTTTAAAATAGCCGTGTGGGGGTACTCGTCTTTTAAGGCTGTTGTTACAAAGGCCCCTAACCCTGACCCCGTTCCACCGGCTAAACTCATGAGGGCTAAAAATCCACCAAGACTATCACATCTTTCAGCCTCTTTTGACACTTTATCAAGAACATCTGTAATGTACTTTGGGCCATGGTGACAGTATCCCTGTGCCCAGTTATTTCCGGAACCTTTTTTACCAGTAACTTGTTGGTCTTTGCGGTAGCTCCAACCTGACCGTTGTTGTGACTCGTGAAATGTGTGGCCAATAACTTTTTGTTCCATATCGACCATAACTGCTCGTGCAAATGTCTTGTCATCTTTGTTCACATCAAAGAATCTTTCGGACACCAAATCAGGGTAGTAGTTGCCATGGAAACTGGATGATGAGGCAAAGCCAGTATGGCTGACTGACTTTGAAAGCAAGTCGTAAAATTCGAAACCAATTTGGTTTCCACATTGACCAAGTTGTACAGTGACGACAGACATTTATTGTAACTGGTATTTATTGAAATTCTGAAGCAATTGGGATCCAAATTATCCCTAATAAACAGCCATCCATTTTGTGTGAAGTCAAAAATTTAACAAGGAAATTGAAGGAAATTTGCTAAAAATACCACGGAAACATCGGTCCAGTGACCTCTATGAATACTGGAGTGGGTATTTGAGTTCTCACTCCAGGTATATTTGAGTTCTAGTTCCAGTAAAATTTTTGAATCGAATCTTTAGTAATTTTGCTAAATTACTTCAAAATCTGCAAAGTTACTGATAATTTTTTGTTTTATATAAACATTTTAACACTAGAAATGAGTGATAAAGACTTGCTGATGAACTGTGCGTGACAAAATACATGGAATTCTATGTAAATTTGTAAGTAATTAAATTTCACAGAGCATATTAAATGAACAATATATCCAATATATCAGAATGTTGGGATTACGTATGTTCAAGCGAAACAAGCTTAGCTTTATTCGTGTGGTTGTCATACTAGTATGTTTTTGTATGATGGTTTTGTTGCTGAAAAATTTTGGGAATTCTGGGGTTGACGAATTAGAATCTAATGGATTACAATCTAATGGAATGGGGAAATTCAAGAAAGATCCTGGAGAAATACTCAGATTTCCTACAGAGCCAATGAAACGAAGTGCTATAACACCAGAAAAGAAGACAATAATAAAAAACCAGGCCAAACCTATAAAGCCTAACGACATTAAACCGATTGCAAACTTGAACAGATATGGTAATGTGGCAGACCTGCAGAAAACGGTGAAGCAATTGAACCATGAACAAAACATCTTGAACTTGCACAAGTTTCCTACACGAAGCAGGGATAGTATCGTGATCGTAGTGCAAGTCCACAAACGTTCGAGCTATTTGATGAAACTTATCGACTCTTTCCGTAAGGCCAAAGGGATATCTGACGCATTGCTTATCATTAGCCATGATTATTATGCTTCGGAGATCAACAACGTAGTACGGAGCATCGATTTCTGTCAAGTGTTGCAGATTTTTTTCCCATATTCCGAACAGCTGAACCCGGATAAGTTTCCAGGAGCCGACCCCAATGATTGTCCAAGAGACATGCCCAGAAATCAGGCACAGGCAATGGGATGTAATAATGCTGAACACCCAGATATGTACGGTCACTACCGCGAGGTCAAATTCACCATGACTAAACATCATTGGTGGTGGAAGGCCAATCAGGTTTTTAGCAAGCTTAAAAGTACCAAGAACCATGATGGTTTGGTGCTGTTGCTTGAAGAAGACCATTATGTTGCACCAGATTTTTACGAAGTGCTTAAGAAAGCTTATCATTTGAAAAAGACTGACACAAAATGTCATGAATTTGCTTGCGATATTATTACGCTCGGTGATTATAAGAAGGTTGAAAACTTTCGGTCGGTCGGTAGTGAGCTGTTACGGATTCAGCCATGGCGCTCAACGGAAAATAACATGGGCATGGCATTTGATCGGGAAACATGGAGAAAGTTAACGGAATGCAGTAAACTGTTTTGCACATATGATGATTATAACTGGGATTGGACGCTAATGAAAATGAGTTCTCAATGTTTACAGAAGCGTTTAACCGTTCTACTTTTCCTAGCACCACGGGTATTTCATCTTGGAACGTGCGGGCTACATCACAACGAAGCAAACTGTGATATTCAGACAGTTCTTGCTCAGACACAAAACGTGATAGATCAAAACAAAGATGTGCTTGATCCTGCAAGTTTGGAAATTAAAATTGCACATCCATGGACCATAGGGCATGTCAGTCAGCCAAATGGTGGTTGGGGAGACACAAGGGATCATGAATTATGTCTTAGTTTTACAAAATTGACCAATTAATATGTCTATTTTAGCCATGTGTTTTTCAAAAATGAATAAATTATAATAAATTTGATGTTTACGGCACGTAAATTCCATAATTTTTGTACATGCATAGGAAATAGATATTTTTCCCTACAAAGAAGCATGTAAAATGACAGCCAAACACATAATTAGCCCAGAGCACCATAGGCGACCCAATTCAGTGTGTAGTTTCATATAGAGATCAGTAGCGAGCGATAGCTTATTGTTTACATATATGTATTTTATATATGTAAACAATACGCTACCGCTTGCTACTGATCTCTATATGAAACTACACACTGAATTGGGTTGCCTATGGTTTTTTCCTCAGCTAGTTTTTCTGATTAAGCAGACATATCACTAAGAATCCTTAATAGTGTGCAATTTGTTTTGCTGAAAATTTCAAAATTCGATTTGTCTGGCACGACTTTTGATCTACCAGACATTTTGTCTCGTGTAGGATTTTCACTGCCACAAAAAAGGATTTCCAAGCTCCATATAGTTTTCTTTTTCAGTGCAATATGATGCAGGAGATAAGTGTGAAAACTTCCTCAAAATTGTCGGAGCTCATAACTGGAACATAATATCTGAAAAATTTTGTCTGGTTCACCGTAGAAGCTGCCAGACAAGTGTCTGTCAGCTGAAAATATTTATTTTAAGGCTTGTCTTGTCTGAATAAGTCTGCTGGGGTAAGTCCTCAGATGATTTTCTAAGCATAAGCCCTCTGAAGATGAGTGGTAATGTTGAGCATGTTACTGTAATATAGAGATATACAGAGACTAGGAGATGAGGTTTCAACCATGGGGACTTGCAATTGGTGCATTGTTAAATAATATCCGTACTTAATATAAATATCACAAAGCTTTCAATTTGTAAGCTCAACACTTCACTGGTGTTGTAAGTAATTATTTTAAGTGGTGTTTTCGTAAAAGTATACTTTGATTCAGGGACACCGGAACGAGAAAGGGCAAGGCATGGCCCCGACAATATTTTAACCATGTTAAACTCCTTGCCCGGAAATTTAGAGGGTCAGTTGCATTTTTCTTGAGTCAAATTCTCGCCCATCGCATTCTTAATTGGCATCTGTGACCATGTTAGGTATTGATACATGTCAGGTGTCCGCAATGTACCACTAGTGCTACAGTGGGTTTTATTATCACTAAGGCTGCTCTGTTCAAACAAAGTGAAAAAGTTCAAACTCTGCTTTCAGTGTCTTACATAATATTTTTTATGCTTGCATAAATAGAAAAAGGGATGGATTGGCATCTCTTTTGTTATCTATATTTTATCTTCAGTTGAGCGCACCGGAAGCAAACATTGCCCAACTTCTATGGTAATTATGCTCATGAACTCAATTTCGTTTATGCGTTAATTACCATAGCGAGTTGTGCAATGTTCGTTTCCGGTTTATTCAAAATAACTGAACGGAAGATCGTGTATAGTATTGAATAGAGTTGCCAATCCATTCCCCTTTCTAATATCTATGATGCTTGAAGGGCATGTTTGCCCCCCTTTCCTCCCTCACTACCCTCAGCAAAAGGCAAGGCAGGCCTGGGATCCCTGCTTTGTCACCATGCAAACATAAACAGGAACTTATGTCTAAATATCTTTCCTATATTATCTCATTGTATTATGTCATTAAAAATCGTTTTGAAAGTATTCTTTTAAATAACTGATGCCGAATAAAACAGTTTTAAAATGATTGAGCCAGGTGCTTCCCCTTTGGGGAGAGACACTTTGCAAACATTGTTGGTAGAGGACCAGCCAGAGGTAGATTATGTAGAAAATGAAGACTTTTTGGTAATTGGTTGGCCATGGTGAGTTGAGCTACCTTATACATGATGTAATGAAACGAAGCAAATAAATCTGTATTGTATGCACCTCTGGCATTGTACATTTGTAGTGTAGTGTGCAGATTGAAGTTATAAAAATATGCTTTTAACGACAGGGGCGTTTATTCAATTACCGAATCCTTGAATTTAGCAACCAGCGGTGGCCCCCAGGAGAGTAGAAACTTGAAGCCTTGACAAGAGCTGAATGGATGTTTCGAAGGGAATGGTTTTGAAATATTTCAAATTGAAACAAAACTGGTGCTTTTTTGCGTAATTAAACAAGGCTAGAACTTCATGTGGCTCTACTTCTCGGGACCTATGCTGTCAGACATTGCAAATGCCCTTTTTCTCGAAGCGAAAATCAGGTATATATGTATAGTATTTCGTGCCAGTTTTGCGAACAGAAAAGTAATTCGATCCGTGTCAAGTTCATGTGGTAGATGGCCGATGTCTTTTTCTGTAGCATGTTAGCTTCAGTATTTGGTTGTATTTTAGTATCTTCCTTGTATTTCCTTCAAGTGTTGAACATTTAAACCGTTCTTTATGCTATTAAGACCTATTTTGTATTCGGAAGTGGTCCAGTTATTATATAAGTTGTGAATGATTCGTATTTATACGTAGGTTAATTAAAATGTTAATGTCTTTGCGCTTCCAGTATGTCAGGCATTAGAGTCTTTAAGTCTTAGTACTCATGTGCTTTCTTTTTGTCAGAATGCATGACACTATTCTAATTTGCTACATTAGTATGTTGAATAATTCATAACTGGTTTAATACGTTATTAATGTTACGCATTTAGCCAATGTGCCAGACTGCTTGCTAGCTTTGCTTGCAACAGACGAAAATATTTTTTTGTAAAATTTTCATGTTATTGTTCGCATGAGGTACATATTACACATGCATATTTCCCAAACGACATTTTTTTAGAAGCCACATCCCTATTCAGGTTGCCATGCAAAATGTCAAAATTTTCTAAACCAACGGATGAAAGTATCAGGTGTATCTATGGGCTATTTAAAGCCTTGTATGAATTTATACGTTAAGACTGCAGTTGAAACTGTTTCTGAAAAGCAAACATCTCAAATTAGCAAATTGTGGCTTACTAAATATATTCACGAGTGCACATGTCAATTGTATGGACAACAAAATGAAGTATGCTATTAAGTTCCTAAGGTTTTAACGTATTCAAGTACACACAGGAAATTTGTAGTTTATTATCAAAGGCAGAAAGAAACCAGCTGTAAAAACAACACAAATATCAAGAAGGAGAATTTTAGAAACCTGTTTGCTCTTTTTTTGTTAGAACATGGCTTAAAAAGTTGTAAAAAATTAAATTTACAGTATTTTGCAGGTGTCTTACTTGTAACTTTGCGGGATGCCCTTGTATCCTGCTATTGGACTGAATTTGTTGAAATAAAACTTGTTTATTGCAATTTGAGTCAATGAACAACCAAATTTTATTTTGCAAATTGTTCAGTAGCAGGATGAGGGTATTCCACTTGCTTACAAATGACACATTGGCAAAATTATGTAAAGTTTCATTATTTATGGACTGTTTATGCAATATGTTGACAAGAAAAGTGCAAACAGGTTATAATAAAATTACAATCCTTAAACATTTGTATTTGTAACTGTAAAAATACTCATTCTGGTATAACATTTTATCGTGAAAATGTTTATCATACCGCTTTGCCAGTTACTGATTATTTGGCCCACTCTACTAACAAATCATATTGATCTTTATGGGAAAATGGTTTGACACAATAGACAGGCATTGATTCTTGGAATTTCCGCAAATTTACAGTGTCGACAATAAAAGTGTCGTTTGACCAATTCATTTGCTCAAGTTTAGCAGTTCCTCTGATCAATTCCTCTTGTGATTCCTCAAATTTTGAAAAGTTCATTAAAATGTTCACAACTTCCTGATTATTGACCACATTGACCTGTCAGAATGCTCACAAATTTTATAAGATATAGCATTCTGAGATAGTATTCAAATAACAGGAAGTTGTGAATCATTTAAGGAACTTATTCAAAATTTTAAGAATTCACTCCTAAACTCAAGCAAATGGATTCGTCAAATATTTTTAGAGTGCTTCTATTCCCATTACTGTAATGTTACCTGAATTTCAGAAAAGTTCAAATCTTTGTAATGTTAGGTGATATGATTCATGTAGTTTGTACAGTATCTGTCATGTTCTTTCAACTCCAGGAAAACAAAAGGCCAAAGTCGGTAAACATGGACAAGGGCTGGAGAAAAACACGACTCAGGCGACTAAATCTCAAGGAGTAAAACAACAAGATGTTGGATTGAGGCAAAGTTTTAATGGAGTCTCTTTAACACCAGGTGCAGGAAACAATAGGTTGTGTAATGTTAGCTGATGCTTATGCCTAGCAAGCCAAGAAGTATATATACAATATACTTATGCCTGGCAAAGCTAAGAAATTTACATTATACTTATGCTTGGCAAGCCAAGAAACATACATTATACTTACGCCTGGCAAGCCGAGAAATGTGCCTCGCCACGACGCCACCTACAGCCTGACAACGGTAGGGGATCAAACCTGCTACTCCATGGCAGGAGCAGACCACCAGCATTTAGAAAAATTCCAAAGAAGCACTTGTTATAATTTCGTTGTTTTAGTAGTACCGTCAAATTCAAATGAACAGAGTGAGAATATTTCTTAATGATAAATACAGTCAGTTATTTTGTACCAAAGAGGGGAGAAACCACGACCATAGTTAATTTAGCGACGTCTCACAAATCTATTGCGTAAATGCTCATGTACATATCACGCAAAACTGCTCTAATTTCCAAAACTAATTTCCACTTGTTTGAAGTTAGAATCTCATTGGGTAGACATTGGAATGTCGTAAGAAGAGGTTTGACAGAACATTGCAAAATTTCTTTTCATTTCAGATCTACCAAGGAAAGATCTTTTGAAAGCAAGTCAACGTCCTGCAAACTCAACAGCCAAGGTAACCACTGCAGTCACAATATCATGCTTTACTTTACGTGCGTTCATGGAACAATAAATACTGTACAATGTTACATATAATTTGTCCTAAATTTGAATAGCGTTTACATTATTTATGTACAAAGTTTTTACATTTCATATTGATTTCTTTTGTTCTTGACCACATTATCACACTTGCTTCAAAGTTGTTACAACAAGTACACATAAATTCTGCTTGTTGACAACTTGTAATGAGCTTGATAGAAATATCAGACTTGGTGCAAGGCTGTCCTAACAACTCTGATACAGACCTCGTCGACCAAATTGCATTTCACGGCGTGACCAAAATCAAGTGTTTCACATTTCACACAGACAGATATTAGCCAATCATGGCTCACGAAAATATCCTTTACTATTTATTCAATACATATTTTCTTTCTTGTTAGTGTGTAGCAAATTTCCCTCGTCGATCAAGACTTTCAAAGTTGTTGCCTGAAGTACTGGTGGATGACTCCATACTGCCGCTATTTTTAGAATTCCTTCAGAGGCTTGGCGCGCAAAGTGTTCTCAATTTTTGGCTTGCCGCCGAGACGTTTAGGCTGTCCTCTCAAGATAAAACTTTGTTCAGATATAAATCGAGATTAAAGTTGAAAAGAAATCAAGAATTTGGCGCGAATGCCTCGAACATTCCAAATGATTTACATAAAATTGAAAGAAATGTAAACTCAAAAGAAAGTTTAGAAGAAGATGGTCGTAATTTTGATTCTATATTAAAATCTGCAAATTCAGATGTAAAATCTACAACTCCAGGATCGGATCTTGGAGTAATAGAGGGCAAAGGTTTATCATACGTGACGACGGAAGTAAGTTCAATGGCACCAAGGAATAGCGAAAACTTCCATCAAAAGACTCCAGCAATTTCCACTTTGGCAAGGGTTGAAACTGACAACAATTGCCCAAACGATTCAAGCAATAATTTTCGGAGCCCTTTACTATACAATTCAATGAATTCAAACATAATATTACCAAGTTGCAGTGAGTTGCCGAATGCCTCTCCTACGATAGATTCTGTTTCAGAGATAACTGCAGGACAAAATACAAGTACTGATAACTTGGTTTCTGAAAGAAACACCAGTTCCAATGACCAGTCCTCGGACATTCAAAAATCCTCGGATGTAAGCAATAGGAATATGCACAATACTGACTCCAGCGATTGTTGCACACCGTTTCAAAGCGACAAGCAAGCCTTAGGCATTTCGGCAAGTGAGAGTGTAAACGAACTGTGCTATCAAAAGAGATTACAAAACGATGGTCTTGCAACTGAAGTGATTGGATCGCAAGAAACAGTAGTTTTACGACGACAAGAAAGCAATGATACAAAGGAAAGACGACGTCGCTCGAAAGGTATCTAGCTTTATTTTGATTTGGGAAATGTTTGTTTTTTCAAACCCTTGGGTTCAAAGCAGGGCTCAAAAAATGTCCCAAAAAGCCAGAGTTGCAGCAAGCGTTCAACCTTCCTCCGGGCAAAATTTTCAAAGTTTGAAAACCTTTTCAAAATGTTGAAAAGTTAGGCTTTTCACGTTGAAAGTGGGAATGAAGCTCGATCACTAATTTCCTCAGAAAGGAGGTATGATTTCTGGAATAGACCATTATCTATTAAATATATTTTATTGTTTTGTAGCTGTATTACGTTTTGTACAAGCTGTATCAAAAAGGTAATCAAACTTTGGAGTGTTCTAGGGCGCTCGTAGGGAAGTAAATCATTCACAGTTCCCAAGACCAGGCTTTTGGTTTTTGAACTTCACCGTTATTAAAAAAAATTGAAGAACAATCGAGCTAATGACGAATCAGATAAAAATTGCCAGTTCAAATCGCATCGTTATTAGCCACGTTCATCATTTCTCATCACAGGTAAATGATTCATGAATTTTTTTCGTATCGCTGCCTTAATGCTCAGAGGTGAAAATATACGATTTTTATTTGCGCAATTTTTCTTTAAATTTCACAAAAATGGCGACATTTGAAAGTTAAAAGCCTGGTCTATCTGACTGTGTAGATAAAATATCGAAGGCGCTAGAGCACTCCCAAGTTTGATTAACCTTTTTTCATTATGCTTCTGTAGTGTGTGGGACATGAAACATTCCTCATGGGCAATGCTTGAAGCGTTTTTGCAACTGGGCAGAAAGTAAAATAAACACCGCACAAAAAGAAAGTTCCCCCCTACATACATCAGAATACATTCTAAACAAATGAATCGCTGTTAATCAAACCTAGAACTAATTGGACCTATTCTGGGCATGATTTAAACGGCTTTACACGATTGCACTACGATTTTATGTTTACCAATGAATGGTGAATGAGACGGATCACACTAGCATATTCAGCATGTTAATTTTGAAATCGGGTATTTTTGTATTCAATGGGGTTTAACTCATTATTGCACGCATTTGTGACCCAATTCTTCACACACCATTAAGCAACCTACCATAGGTCCAAGTAGTTCTAGGTTTGATTAACAGCGACTCATTTGTTTAGAATTTATTATGATATATTTAGGGGGAACTTTCTTTTTGTGCGGTGTTTAGTTTTTTAACCCATGACGATATTTTTCTAGTGATGATGGACGATGCATTGAGCATTTATCGTCATTTCATATCGCTTGATGCGTCGCAGCCTCTGGGTGTGGATGAAAACACGAGGAGAGAAGTGGAGAGCAATATCTGTACAGAAAATGGTATCATTGATCCAGACTGTTTTAATGTAGCGCAGAAGTTTGCATTCAACACTCTCCAAAACAGGTCGGTAATAAAAAAGATACTCGTTTAGTTTACAAAAGTGAGCCTTCTTTTATTAGAAACTGTATTGCAATAGCTCTTGCTATAACGGGCTCTCATTGCTTCATTGCCGACACTATATGTGATCCCTGACGAACATTTTCACTGAACACCTTGAAAGTATTTTTCTCTAAATGCAACATGATGGTAAATTTTGCTCAGTTTTTGTTCATTAGCAAATGTATTGATCACACTATACTACGACTAATAGAAGAAAATTTTTTTAGATATTTTGATGATTTCATCCGTAGCTCTTACTATCAGAAACACATCATGGATATTTTGACCGGTGGCAAAGTTTTCCTCGCAGATATAATGTATAATGACAGTGCAATGTTTTACTTCATGGAGGTATGGTTGTTGTAATGTGTTGATATGATTAGATCAAAACACACCTAGGACTGAGCTATGCTGTACTGTACTGTACTGTACTGTACTGTACTGTACTGTACTGTACTGCACTGCACTGCACTGCACTGCACTGCACTGCACTGCACTGCACTGCACTGCACTGCACTGCACTGCACTGCACTGCACTATGCTATACTGTACTGTACTGTGCTGCGCTGTGCTGTCCTGTCCTGTCCTGTGCTGTCCTGTCCTGTGCTGTCCTGTCCTGTCCTGTCCTGTCCTGTCCTGTACTGTACTGCACTGCACTGCACTGCACTGCACTGCACTGCACTGCACTGCACTGCACTGCACTGCACTGCACTGCACTGCACTGCACTGCACTGCACTGCACTGCACTGCACTGCACTGCACTGCACTGTACTGTACTGAGTAAAATAAAGTGTGGTTTTAAATGTGTTTTTTTATCGATTGCAAATGCATGTTTTCTTGTTTTAGTTCATGGAGCAGGAGGAGAAAAGTTATCTTATAGCATTTTGGATTGCTGTTGATAGTTTCTGCCAGGAGTTGCAATCGAAACTAGATAAGAAAGAATACAACGCCGACGAGGCATTGGACGATGCCATGGTTTTGTATGAAAAGTAAGTTCATGTGAAGAATTTTCGTTGATGTGTGTGTTTGAGTGGGAGATAAAAAGTGCTTAGTTGACACCAGCAGGACCGATTTGACAAAGTTCAAAGTTCTAGTTCAGAACCATCCTCTGACACTGCAGAGAACAACGAAAAATTCGTTGTCTCGAGCGGGATTCGAACTCGTATCTGAAATCATGGTTTTGAAATAGAATTGAAACACTGCGCGTCCTCAGATACGAGCGTTAAGTCGTCACGAAAATATTTTGTGCACTTAAATTGGATAAGACTCGCTACCAATCCCAGTTGACTCGATAGCTCAATTGGTAGAGCGGCGGTCTAGAAACCCGAAGATGCGAGTTCGAATCCCGCTCGAGACAAGGAATTTTTCGTTGTTCTCTGCAGTGTCAGATTAATATGAATCTAGTTTTACAAAATTCTCGCCTGAGTTAGCTTTTATATTCAAGTTTAATGTCAAAATTAACTTTATTAGGTCTGAGTTAGAGGATATTTTCAAGGCATACAAATACAAAAACGCAAAGGATAGAACTCTTACTTTAACTCGAAAATGTTGAACTTAGTAGGTTTTGCAAGATACTGTTCAAACTTGTTTAGAAAGTTCAAAAAAATCACTCCAGTGGATAGCGCGTATAAAACTACGAATGGAAACATAATAACACTGTAATCTTGTGTTGTGGTTAAACTTTTGGCAGTCCTAGTATCATGGATATCATCAACTCTTTCAGACGTGATGTGTTTATTGTTTCGTGCGCTAGATACTTCTCGATGCAAGCAAGCAATTCACTGGGAGTTAGTGACGAGACGAGAATACGTATTGAGAACAAGATTTGTCGCGAAGGAGGACCGCTGCCCGAATGTTTCGAAGAACCGATGGAGAATGTTTTGACCTTGTTAGAAGAGGTAATGGAAACACAGTGTAGGACTGAAATAACACAACGTTTATTTAACTGAGTTTAGATTTCCTAAATACCTAAAGGTAGTTTAGTTTAGGTTTCCTCCTGTAGTAATACTGGATCAATAAGAGATGATCCTTACTAGACCTTTAGGAAGAATAGCTTAGGACTGATAAAGTTACTTAGTCTAAATGATGTTGGTTTAGTTAAGGTTTCGTTCTGTAGTAACGCTGTATCAATAAGTGATGATCCTTACTGGACCTCTATAAAGAATAGCTTAGGACTGATAAAGCTACCCAGTATAAATGAAGTTAGTTTGGTGTAGGTTTTCTCCCGTAGTAACACTAGATCAATATGAGATGATCCTTACTGGCACTCTATAAAGAACAGTTTAGAACTGATAGAGCTATCCGGTATAAATGAAGTTAGTTTAGTTTACGTATCGGTTTCCTGTAGTAACAGTAGGTTAATAAGATGTGATCTTTGCTAGACCTCTAGGCAGAACCGACTTTACTGAGTTTTGAACTGATAGAGCTATACAGTATGAGTAGTAACTAACAGATTATCCGTAGTTACTGGACGTCTATGGAAAACAGTTTAAAACTAATAGAGTTATTCAGTGTGATTTTATGAAGAAAGGGTGATCTTACTGAATCTTTATGGAGAATAGTTCAGAACTGACAAAACATATCTGTACAGTATAATATACCGTCGTTTTCCGAGTTTGCATAATCCAGGTGTCCTATTCCATATTTAGAGTAGGTAAAACAATTTTAGAGGCAAGTTTCTTAATTCCAGCACTCTCTTTATCATTTCAGGTATATTTTCCAATCTTTCTCGACAGCAGTGTTTACATGAAGTATTTGAACGAATTGTTCAGTTCAGTAACTGACATTGATTCTGACCACACCTGTACGTGTGCTGACGATGCTAGCAGTACGGCTAGCACCGGTGAAACTTCGACACTAATGGAATCCCTAGTAAATGATGTGGAAGCACATGACGACCCAGATGAGATATGGCAGCGACCACAATTTGGGTAAGTTTGGGAACTGGGATGGAAATTAGCGGTGGAAAACAGCTATGTACAAGGGCATAACAGGAGCCCCTCCATACGTGCACAATGACGTCATCTGATGGCGTGTACTACGGAATACGTAGGTACAGAAGGTGATCTTCGGTGATTTTCGCGTGAGCGCTTTCGTCATGATTCGTCACTCAGCGAGTGCCCTAAATAGGAGCAGTCAAACCTTCCCTCTGGAAATATACCGTTCTTGAATATTCTCAGGCGGGTGTTATGAGTGAAAATCATGACGCTCACACGAAAAACACCAAAGATGACCTTCTGGGATTGGTTGCTCGAAGCTAGGTTAGTGCTAACTCAAACTAAAGCCCAGGGACGTAACTAGAATGTTAATTGGAGGGGGACGGCTGTACTGCCCGACGAGTTTCTTTTCAGATCAAATTCAAATTTCTCAATTTGAAAAGAAATCTGTCGGGCAGAACATGAATATATGTATATAGGTGGTTTGCAATCGACGCCATCTTGGTTGACTTTTGAAATACATGGCAACCACAAAGTATCTATTCATTATTTCTGATCCTATCGAGCCATACATCTTTAAAGTATCATTCATAATACGCTAAAACTAACGATCAAATAGTAAATTGACACAAGTACTTCGCTGCAAACAGCTGAAGTAATTTGCAGAGTCAACCAAGATGGCGCCCAATGACACGAAATGACGTCATGTGCAAACCAAGAATACACCCCCCCTCCCCAATAAACGTTCTAGTTACGTCCCTGCTAAAGCCTCTTACAGACGAGTAAGTTTTCTAGTCTGTCTTTGACAAGTATAATTTGCCCGACGTCTGTACATGTACAGAATTTTACTAATGTGCAATGCATGGCTGGCCAACGTGGTATTAGGCTCAATTTACTTTGACAAGTTTTCTTTGTTGGCCGCACAGACGGGCAGGTTTTTACTTTGCCATTTTTTCTATAACAAGTGTTCTTGTTGAAAAACCACCATGCTAGCTTTTTAACAAGTGAACTTTTCGTAGGAAAAATTGGCACAATGTGGCGTACACAGGAGCAAATAAAACTTGCCACATGAAAACTTGCTCATCTGCAAGGGGCTTGAAAATATATTTCCATACCACGTTAACATCCTATGCTTTTACTGCAGTCTTTCAATTGGAAGAGTAAACGAATTTGGTATTTATGAACCTGGCATTGAACCACAGCCAGGAAAAGAAGGTTCGTTCTTTTTTTGTAGTCTTGTCTTTGCTGTAGGAATTGACATGTATACGATCCTTGTGAGGTTGTTGTTGAGTTTGGGGCGAAATCGCAAGCAGTTTTTCAAACTGTGTTTTCTTTTAGTTTTGAAATTTGGACAAAAAATGAAGAAACTTGTATCTGGCGACTCCGAAAAGGTATTTTATATCATCTTCAAATCTTTAATGGATTACTGTCAGACGATAATATCGCAGGCTCAATTTGCTGCTGGCGGCCATTTTGTCTGGAACATCACGAAGAAACAATAACCCACTGTTCTAGTTTGTGTATTTCAGTGTATTCATTTCCTTTAAAACTTCGAAATCTTCGATCGATCCAGGCAAGCATCTAGTACAGTTTGTATTGGACTATCTGATACCATTTTGCTTCTTGAATTGAAATTGTCCGAATCTTTATTAAGAGCACGGAGGGAATGGGTCAGAATAACCATTCAACAGCCAATCAAAGCCATTTCCCACGATTTCTCACTATTTCTTGAAAAACTTAAAACATCTTTTTGCTTTATTTGATATGATGCGGAATGAGGGAACGATTTTTTCTTGATAGTGCCACCTTAAATCAAATTCTTTTTCGTAGGTCAAGGAAGAGATGGCTTGGAAAGTCGCAAAAATGGTTTTAGAAGATGTCAAAAAACAACAAAAGAAGGCAAAGTGATTGATTACGAAGCATGTAAGTCATATATGTATAGTTTTTGTATTATTTTCCGCCCGCCAGTCATGTCGTCGAATTTTTTTCGCGCTTCGCGTCGCTCAAATCAAGCCGCGTGTGAATTATGAAAATTGAAGAGTACGTAAATCTACCTGTGCTATATTTTGGGAAAGAAAGGTGTTGGGTTGCGGAAATAATGAACTTTTTTGTGGCAAAGTTTACTAAGCTTCGAATTCAACATGATGATATTAGGAAAAGCAAAAATAGGACACAAAAAACATGAAGCCCAGAGTATGACGTATTCAACCAAGAAAATTGAGTAAATATTTTGATTTTATTAGAACATCATCGTCAGATTAACTGGTGTTATTCTGACAATGATTATTTTGCAATCGAAATATTACTCGCTCAATTTTCGTGTTTCACTAGTATTTTGTGTCTCAAGGTGCTAATCTTCGGATCGTATTTTGAATTATATTTTATGAAATTGTCGGGTGGTATTGGGTTGTGATAAAAGCAGAAAGACTAAATGTTTTACCCTTGTAAGTCTAACTATTTCAATTCAAAAGTGCATGGCGTCACTTTTTTCACTGGCAGAAGATAGGAAGCATGGATTTAATAGGTTTGTAAAAAACGTTTGCGAAGGAATCCTCTTTGGCCTTTAAACACAAAAGGTTTCAAATTACCAGCTCAAGTTGAAAATGATAGTTTACTAGAGTGTGTAGTAATTTAGATAGTTGTGCTATATTCTCTTAATGTGACTTCATTGATATTGGTCTGGGTTGATATTTTTGAGATTTTAAGTGCATCAACCTTTTGACCAAATGGTGAGCATGTACCGCGCGATATAAATAAAGACAACGTGTTGTGTCAGTATAGTTTAGGCTTCGTTGGCGAGATAAGAAATTTCGAGGAAACCAAATCGATGAATTAAAACTTCCTTAGTTTCCTTCAAAGTGCCCACGACACGGAATTTTGGCAGTGTTTTCTTGATTTCATTACAAAGATCATTTAAAATCAGTGTATCTTTTTTGTCGAGATACTCAAGTTTACTAAATATGCAAATAAACAACGTGTGACATCACACAGCATGAGTGTCTATGAGATTGCTTATTTTGTATCATATAGCAATAGAAAATAACTGAAACTGAACTTGCTTATGCCAAAGCTAGGATTAATCACTAGACCTCGTCGTTAATGTGCAATAGGTTTCCTAATGAATGAAGCTGCTTCCAAAATCATTGTGCAAAGTGATGTCACGTTGTGTTATTTGCATATCCACTAAAGTTGAATGTATCTCGACGCGGAACGGAGTTACAAAAATTCCACCAAAGAAGTTGCTTTGTGATTTTAAGTGATATTTGCAATGCAACCAAGACAATGTCGGTCAATTTCGTGTCATAGTCGCTTTGAAGTTGCTCACAAATTCTTCAAAACTGTAATACCGTGCCATCACAAAAACAGCTTGCTTAAACTTTTTGCTGCGATTTCTTGGGCGACTTTCTCCTTCTGACAGATGTGAACAAGTGGATTAATAGCTAATGCTATGAGTGTACAATTCCACACCTGTACATTTCTAACTGGTTCACTTGTTCACATCCTTCGAAAGGAGAAAATCGCTAGGAAACATTGCAAGTTGCAAACAAGCCTGTAAAGTGATTTGGCAATATGTTTTCTTTTTTGGCTTATCGATAAGAACCTTTAAGTAATTGCAATATCTTGAAGAACAAATGGCACAGGTTCTCCTTCATCTTGTTTCATAATTAGGTCTATTTTAATAAAGTCACAAGCAAAGTAACTGTATGGCACGTTTTGTCAATTTGCTAAATCCCAACGAAATTTTCTTGAAAATTCGAAATTTGGGTGTGAAGTGTACAGATACAAATCCAGGTGGATTTTAACGTTGAACATGTTTGCTAATTTTTTCTTGGAGAAAATAATACTTTCTGTCTTGTGACTGTAGATTTCAAAAACTTGTATACAGCTATTTCAATTAAGGTCGTCCTTGCTAAAGCGTAAACCGTGAACTATGAGCACGCCTGATGTTGGCTCATTGTTTTTAGGCTCTGATTTCCACGGAATTGCCTTTGTTGCCAGTACATTTTCCTATGTTCCCTTAATGCTGTTTCAAAGACATAATTCCGAGTTTAGAGGTGAAAATAAGCAATAACCCGTCATGCTTTGTGCGCTCATAGTTTACAGTTCACGCTTTTGAAAGACAATGGAAAGACAACCTTTAGTGAAATAGCTATATGTGTGATATTATGAATATCCAAGATGGCGAACCATCTTTCTTGGTCCATCTTTCTCTTCAATATCTCAGAAATTTAAAAACGGATATTACAACAGTTACTTCAAGGATTCTTCTCGATAAGCCAAAAAGAAGATATATTCCCATATCCCATTTAAACGTGTCTTTTGTTGAGCATAGAATCTTCAGTTCTTAACAAGTGGGTCGCCACGCTAGAAAAGTGACATTGAACTAGAACGTAAAATTGAACAATAGAAATTTATAATTTAATAAAACAGTAATTAAAGTAAAATATATAAATATGTCAATTTTTAAAGTTTGTGAATAAAATTTTAATTGTAGTTTAAATTAAATATGTGTATATCGTTGTGTGTTTTATAAATATTAATTTAAATGCTTGTGTGTTTATATTTTTGTGTTGTGTTTTAAATATGTGCATATTTCATTTTTACTACATGAAGCTTTTATCGTGGTATCACACTCAATTTCAAATTTCGATCAGTGATCAATATAATTTAGGTCGTAACCGCACTTTGTTGAAGCACAGAATAAAATACATAAGGTCACCTGTAGTGTTTTGGCAAAACCCCTATTCTTCATGATTCGTCACTCTTAACAAGTGCCCTAAGCAGTAGCAGTCACCCCCCCCTGAAATATACTTTTTTTCGAATAATTTGTGAGTAATTTGGAGCAAATTAAGGTGAGCATATACTTTATATGTTTAGCACACCACATCAACATGCCCGCCGTAGCACTCTGGTTTTTTCCCTCTAAACTCAACACGTATATAGGAGAAAACCGACAGTCGTGGACTTTATCCGTGCAACTCTGATCATCAGGAGTGTGTTTTTATTGAAAGGGAAACTTTTATATTATAACTAGACAATCTAGCGCTGTATGGTCATATGGTGAATGTGGCAGGTTCACAAATAAATGCTCGCAACTCAGAATAACATGTATGTCTGGTGGATACCATACTTTGTGCCTTTTTATTTCTCAAAACCTGGTAATAATTACTGTAAAGCTAGATTTATTATATAAAGTGCAGTGCTTTATAGGGACTTCGGGCACTGGTAAAACTGATAATCTCACATGTGAGATTGTTTATGATAATTTCGCATGACAAAATTATCGCTTTTCAAACAATCATCAATCATAGCTTCTGGATATTTTATGTTGGTAGAAAAGACTATAGTTTATACAATACACAGAAAATACTCGGGTGTTTGGAAATACCAGATTTATTTCTCGTGTTGAACATGTTATTTCTCACTCGTTTACTGCGCTCACGCGTGAGATATCATGTTCAAAACTCGAAATAATCTGGTATTTCCGCACACCCATGTATTATTCTCTATTTAATCACATCAAGTATTATGGTCTGATTGGAATCAGAAGTTTATATTTTGTACTCTGTGTCATTGTTTCATTCTTAAATTGGTTTCACAGTATGTGCAATTCCAGGAATTATTATAAATTGTGAGAATTGCCACGCTGAACGTGCAAACTGAAACTTGCCAGACTCACCAGTACAGCCGCGATCCAAGACGACGAGAAGACTATCTGCACTATCTAGACAATACAATTAGCATACACGAAGTAGATCTTCGCGACAACGAATTTAATTACACAGCAAAAAACGCACAACCTGTTCTGGCCTGATGAAAACAGCATTGAACAATGTTGTGCTGCCCACATTGTTCAAGGTTGTCAACAATTTTGTTCAACCTTGTTACACCTGATTGCAGGCTAGTTCAGGCTCATCAACTTTTTCAGTGTTGTTGGCAACCTCGAACAATGTGGGCAGCACAACATTGTTCAATCCTGTTTTCATCAGGCCAGAACAGGCTGTGCGGTTTTTGCTGTGTAGCTGACAGATGTACGAGCAAACCAGTTTATGTTGTATCCTAAACTTGTCCTGAGCCATTATGAATTTTTTATATTTTTGAAAAATAGAAGCAAAAGGACATGTATTTGCTTTATGATGATTTTTCCGACATGTTGGAATTATGAAGAAAGTAAATAGATTTGAGTGAAATGAATCGAAGTAATTTTTTTATTATGTTTTGCACACGTCAGTTTCCTCTCTCAACTGTCCTTGAACCAACTGTCCACAAATCGCTGTATATATGTTCTCGTTTTTAGCGTTATTTGGACACTTTTTAACACAGTTTTATAATGTTTTTTAACAAAAACAAACATTTCTTTCTAACAACACAAATATTTATTTAAATGATCATAATCAACATAAGAAATAGAAACTTTAAACTAATTCAATAAATTAAACTAACCCGTAGCGAAATAAATAAATTAATTGTGTTTATTTTTACAATTTATTTTCTTGAATGAATTTCGATTTCTTATTTATAAATATCAAATTCTATTTTATGATAATTTATGCACACACTATAATTTATGCACAGACTATAATTCATGCACAATTTTAACACATCGTATGGAAATTTACATAAAAGTATGTTTAAACTTTTCTACAATCGTTTTGTAACATTGTTTTGTTGGTCCCCAACGGTACAGCTTGACGCACTGCATCAAGCCAGAAGATTTCTACGTTGTGTATTAATTTATTTCGTTCCAGTTTCATCTACGCTTTGCTTCTGTGCATTCCTTGCAATGTTCGGTCCAAGCAGTGTGCTGAAATGAGGAAAACGATCGTTAACTTTTAAAGGGCATTGACACTAGATTGTAGCTTGATTTTTTTTGGTCGAGGGCGCCGATTTGGTCTAATCTGGAGATATAATTCATCCACAGTTCGAAACACCAGGATTTTAGCTTTCGAGCAACACTCTTCTTGTGAAATTTGAAGAAAATCATATACTTTCATCTCTGAGCATCAGTATGACAGCGAATAAGAAGAGAAAAATCTATTAATCATTCACCTGTCGTGAAAAATAAGTAAATTGGCTAATCAGGTTCATACATTGTACTATCTAAGTTGAAATTTATCAATTTAAATGAGCGTAAATTTCAACAGATTTTCAATAAATTCCCAACGGTGGAAATATGTGAATTTGAAGAGTTTTATACAACCGGCCTGATTTTTACGTCTGAGAAAGAATTATCTCTGAAGATTAAGCATTGAATCCGCTAGAACACTCCAAAGTCCGATTAGCTTTTTTTGATAGAGTTATGCCAAGCTAATTCTCGATATGGAAGAGTCTTTTCAATCATAATTATTGACTCAATGCATTGCACTTATGTAAAGCAGGTTTTCTTCTATCATCTCGAACTAACGTTGTCAGTAGTGTATTCAAAATCACACAAGAACATAAGGTCGATAGTCTTATATAATTCTCTGAAACGACTTATGCAGGATTCGACATTTCGATCCAAGGGCTTTGATAGAAATCGGGAATTCTTTTTTACTTTTTCAGATATAGTCAAAGATTTTGTTTTCACATTTAAATTCCTACATGAACAAGGGTTTGTAAACACACAGCTTATTTTTCCTCTTAGAAGCAATGAACTTTGTGCGTTTGTTCTTTTTTGATACTCCTTTTAACCCTTGCGGACAATTTCTCTCAGTATATTTGTAATGCTAGACGGCTAATGTAAGAATCAAAGGTATTAGTTTTTTGTTCACTCAGTAGAGTTGACAAATTAATCATATGTCTGTAAGATGTCGGCAAAGAGAAGAGACTACAAAGAGGTGCAACTTCAGTTAAAAAAGCGTAAGGTGCTGTCGTGATGATTCGTCACGGGCGCCATGTTCCTAGCCCATGCCCTAAACAGAAGCATTTCCCCCCTGAAATATTAAAGATGGTGTTCTAATACCGGGCGGAAATGCTTCTGTTTTATGGCACAGGCTAGGAACATGGCGCCCGTGACGAATCATCACGACAGCACCTTACGCTTTTTTAACTGAAGTTGCACCTCTTTGTAGTCTCTACTCTTTGATGTCGGCTTGAGTACTCACCTGGCATTTAGCACTGCAGTACCACGCTTTCTGGCAGCCTGAACAGAGGAACGAAGCTTCTTTTCCGCAGACGCCACACATACACCTGTTATTCTTTATCTTTTTCTTTACTGGTTCTCCGCCATCAACCGTACTCCGTTCTTGAACAGCAATCTTCCTCATCGCTTCTTGTCTCTCGTTGTACTGCCGTTGCTTTCTGAGCGCCTCGTTCACACTCGCCTCTTCTTGACTGCCCATTCTGCCCATATAGAAAGGCGGGTTCCCGGCACTTCGAGCCCTATCAGGATATGGTACCCCCGGCATTCCGTATCCTTCGTGTTGCCTTCCGTACATAGCTAAATATTCTTTCCTAAGTGCTAGTTCATCTGGCGACAAATGATGTGATTTTTCAGTCATTATTCTCTTGTTCACGTCAACTTGCGGTCTCCCGTTAGGGGAAATGTTTACTTCTGGACCGGATTGTTCCAACTTTCGCTTTCGACTCTCAAGTTCACGTCGCATTTCTTCTTCGCGCGTCCTCGGACTACGTCGTTCGTGTTCGTGGTTGTCACGTCGTCTCTCGTCTATCCGCTCGGTCTTTCCCGCTAGTAATGCTTTCCGCCGTTCGTTTTCTAACTGTGCCAGGTTCATGCGATGTTTTTCGATCGCCAGACTTCGTTCCTTTTCTTGGTGCTCTCGCTTCGCTGCAGCGTAGTCCGGTTTCGACCGTTCGCTTTTCTCCGCCGTCACAACCTAAAGCAAACACAACAGAGTCAGGATCATTGTATTGTTCCAGTTAAATCGGGGGAAAGGGGTTGAAGCCCAATTCATTCAATTTCTCTCAATCACAAAAATTTGGCCGTATATGATCAAATGAAAGCTATGAAAAAGTTATATTTCTAAGTTATAAAGTTATTAAAAAGTTATAAGTCTTCAGGTAAAAGAAAAACATCTTGAACTTTGAAGGGATTTTTTTACAAAATTGTAGTTGTTTTCGTATTTTATAGGCATTTCTTTTTTTACCTTAAATTTATATATATATATATTATATATACAATAATTTAATAGCTTCAATTTGATGTACAGTTCGATTTTGGCGTTATTTGATTATTTCAAATCAAAACTTAAAAAAACTAGCTTGGCTTCATCAAATCAATTTAACTTTTGTACTGAGTTAGCGTTCCAGTTGTATTATAATTCAATTGTCAGGATGCAATCTTCATCCAGACAAAAACCATGCATTGCTACCAACGTGTATACTTTTTTCTTGCGCGTGTTTACCTGAATTTCTTTAGTCGTAGGAGAATAACCAGGTATCCTTGGGTGTCCCCTCATACCCTGCCACACTCCGAAGTCACCATGATTAGCCATCACTGGAACGCCAACCATCCCTCGACCGAAGCCGTGCGGAGAATTGGGTACAAGGTTTCCATGGAAATGATATGATGGTATGGGTACGGTTGCTTTGTGGGGGCTCGTATGGATGCTAGTAACCATTCCTCGTGGCGAGACGCGGTCCTGTAGTTTTTTCGGTTCGTCTGGAGAAGAATGTTTTGTATTTGGGGAATGTTTTTCAAGGTTTCTGTATTTTAACGGATCAATCCCCCGTGCTTGTTGCTCCACCATTCTCGCTTGATTCTCGCTCCAGCCTCTTGGTGGGCCCACAACGTCAATTCTACGATGTGGGTGGCTATTATAGGCAGCAATTGCTTCCTCTTTACTTCTGTAATCTGTTCCTTCCAATTTTTCTTTAAATGTTTTATCTAACATGTTGAATCTTTCATTGAAATCTCTACTGATCGATTCTCTGTCTAAAGTTCCCGGCGAGGAACTGGGTCTAGGCTCGGGCCCAGTTTTTTCTTTTTTTCCTTCACCAAGTTGAATATATCCCGGATGGGTTTTTTTCACTTGTCTGACGGATTGTGAGTAAATTTCCGAAGATTCCGGACGTGTTCGTGGATCATGCTCAGCTCGTGCCGGCCTCGTGTCTTGAGGCGAAATATATCTCTTAGTAATGTCATTTCTATCCACGTGTGACGTCATATGCGAATGTTCACTGAGATGATGGCGATAGTTTTCCGATTGCATGCCGATGTCTTTTGCTGTCTCCCTCGAATCCTGCACATATTTTAAGGCATGACGTTTGTCCTTCGACAGTGCGCCGTCGTATCTCGAAGCTTCTACGGAAGTGCCACCTAGTGCATGCGGTTGTTGCTTGTGCATGCCAGCGTACGCGTGTACAGCCTCAAGTCTTGCTTGTTTATAGCGCTCGCTGTCTATTGGAAAGCCGTGTTCATCAATAAGGCCCGGGGTCAAATAACGTGGATGATGTATTTGTATCCCATGGGGCATCACCATTTGACGGTCGTAGACCGCCGGCAGCCGACGTTGTATGGCGATGGGATCCGCGGGTAAGTCGAGGTGTTCCGAACGCTTATCACGTAATTTGTTGTAAAGGGGATGTTGGGGGTACATGTGTGCATCTGGGGGTAGGACCGGATAGCCAGGTACATGTGGATGCATCTTTTCGACCTTTTTTCCATGGTACGGACAGTTCATGTCAGGTTTAGTGTGTTGGGATAGTTCTACCCGAGCGGGCAAACTACCCTGTACGGCAGAATGGCCAGCATGACGGAATCCTGTGGAATTATGGGTAATTAATTGAGGTGTGAAAGTCTTAGGGGAATAGCCAGGAACATAACCTGGGCCCACGAACGGTATGGCCGGCGGTAGTTCTGCTGGTATGCGCACTTTTTTGAGGTCCTGTGTACGAGGATCGTGTATCCCAGGGTGCATTTCGTCCATGACATGTTTATCAACACGTACGATAGGACTAACAGGATTCACTGATTTTCCAGTTTGAATTTTAGATACTTCTTTGTTTTCCTCGACGTTTTCTCGTTTGCTCTCCTCACTGTCTGAAGTCACTTCGATTATTTTATCTTCTTCTCCGCCTGACAAACTCTCGCGTCGTAACCCTAACTCCCCTGGATGGATGTGCTCGTGTCTATTGCTATCCTCTCTTATGCCTGTCCGATCCTTCGAAGACCTCGATCCTCCCTGAATACCGCCCAAATCGCGTTCTGAAGTATCGCGCGGCGATTTTTGCTCAGTCCCGAACGAATGTCCAATCGAAGATGACCTCCTAGAGGTTTTGTCTTTAGGGGACACGGAAAGACGGTTAGGTGACGGTGCTATTCTATGTGGTGACTGTGGTACCGGGCTTGGGAAGGGTGGTAGGGGTATGTTGCTTGGTACTGTGTGAGGTGAGTGGGGTATTGTATTTGCTGTCTCAGTTGGTGTTCGATTTGGTGATGGCGCTGCCCTATCTGGTAGAGTTCTACCATCAGGCGAACATAGCACGTGGCTGGGTGGTGTGCTACTGCTCGATACGCGATGCGGTGACGCTGGCACTCTTTGTGACTCTGGTGTTCGATTTCTCGGTTGCGGTGATATCTTACTAGGTGAGCTTGTGATGCAGTTAGAGGGAGCTGAGAATCTATTTGGCGACTGTGGTGGTAATCGATTTGGCGACGTTGGTGTCCGATTAGGAGATACGCTAATTTGAGTTGGCGAGGCTTGTGGTTGCTGGTTTGTACGACAGCTTGTCGCTTGCAGTATTTTCGGCGACAGTGGAGTACTGCTGGCTCGTACACGAGTGGGCGATATCTGTACACGACTAGGAGACGTTTGCGAAAAATTTGATAAGGATTCTGACCTTTTTGGTGAGGCTTCTGCGGCCTGCGGGGATTCCCTTTTCGTTGGCGAATACTGTTTTATTTCGGGCGAGCAGCTGCTTGCATTTCGTGGCGAAAAGTGTTCGTGTTTCTTCGGCGAATATTTAATCTCTAGCGAATGATTGTTGGGAACCAACGGATCGTTTTCATATTTCACTGGCGATGGCACTTTAAGGATTTTACTTTCGTGTTGCGCGATAACGATTTCATTGTCAGTGGGTATTTCTTCATCAGACAGGCGTTTTGTATAGCCTTCATCTAAGACTTCGTCTTTGTACGTTTGTTCAAACACTGGACTGGCCGACGTCTGCATGACTGCGCTCTCGTCGAGTGCAGCATTGTTTACTGACGTAGGCCCTTGTGAGTCCTTCAAATCCTCTGTGTTCGTTTTACGCGTTTCCTCCGCACTCGTTGAGCGTGCCTTCTCGTTCCCGGGAACGTTCTTTTGATTTATCCATCGCTCAACCAGCCAGTTGTGCCGAGGGAAGTCGCTACGCACTCTGTTCTGCGTCGCATCATTTTCGTATTCGCGTTCGTGTTGTTTCTTCCCGCCTTCTTGGTTCGTCATTTTGGCCCGTTTACCTCCTCCGTGTTCGCTGTCTACAGACTCGTCACTGCAAGAGCTGCGCTTAGTGCCACTTGAGTTATCTCTGAAAGACTCTTTGTCCGACTTCACTGAGCCATAGCGTTCCCAACTTCCTTCCTTCATACGTCTTTCTTTACGCACGCTTAGGTACTCGTCATATGCACTTTTCCCTTCGTTTGACTTCCGTCGTTTCTCTTCAACTTTCTCAGATGCTTTCTCTGTGCTATTATTGTCAGCTTCGTTATACTCGCTCAAATCTGTGCTTTCTCCGATAACCTCGATTTTTTCACTGGTATACACTTCTTTCGTCCCAACCTCAGAATTGCCGTGTTCGTGGCCTTCTCGCGCGTACTCGTGGTTTCCACGCGTGTTTCTGTCGTGTTCATGGTTATCCTGCGCGTCATCAGCGTGGCCATTAACTTTGTGATGATTCTCCATATAACTCGAGTGTTCACACTGTGTGTTTGACATATTATATAGATGCTCCCCAGGTTCCTGGGCTGCTTGTTCACAATCACATGGATCTAATTTCGTTTCCACTCTCCCCTCCTTAGATTCTGCACCGTTTACCCGAACGTCTGCTGCCTCGAAATCGCCATGGACTTGTTTTTCTGAGGCGTTCCAAATATTTTCTGAATAGTCCACAGTACCGTTGTGGCGGTATTGAGGTCTATCGTACTTCCAATTGTCGTAAGGTCGGTCGTTGGTCGGCACACCTTCCGTATCGTGATCACGTGAACTATTTTTACTATCACGTGACTGATCAGGCATCTGATCACGTGTCAAAAGTTGACTATGTTCTCGTTGTAATTCCTTGCCTCGTTTCATATCCTCTCTAAGCTTCTTTCTCTGTCTCTCTAAATCTTGGGTCAGTCGCTGTTTCTCGCGCGGTCCATCTTTTGCTTTCAATTTGCTGTCGTCATCACCGGCTGTGGCAGTGACGTCACGTGAGGTAGGGGCATATCCTCCATTATCCCAGACATCCCTCGGTTTTTCTACGCGCCTTTTTCGAAACTCTGCATTTTCCCGCTCAACTCTTTGGCGTTCATCCGGGTATTTATAATACTTGCTTCTAGGCCTCTCGATCATGGCGCGGCGGTTCATCACGTGATGCGCCTCCCTTGGCACGTGCTTGACAGGCGATGTTTCCATGCTAGTCCTCCGTTTATACGTGTCATGGTAGTAGTTCGCCATCAATTTTGTCACTCTGGATTCTTTGTTTGTAGCTATTCCAGAAGCGTTGCTCGTATTATAGTAGTTATCCTGAAAGACAGAAATTTGAATTTGATTACTTGTTTGCCTTTTTTATATTTTACAAGCGCGCACAAAATTGATGGTTGGGTTCCCGCAACAGCCTAGCAACCACGTACGAATAAAAAAGTTAATCGACACAATCGACAAACGTTTGTTGCACTGTTGCCACCCAATTCCCATCTTTGGATTATTCACATGGTTGGATACCATTGTTCTGGTTTGTGGAAGAGTACATTAGGACAAAAGTAACCAGGCGCATACGAATGATGAATACGAGTTATTCACTCATGTCGATACTTCTAAATGCCCAATTACTTTTTTGTTCTCCGTTACGTTGCCGCAAATACATGGGTGCGCGAAAATACCAGATTTATTTCCAGTGTTAAACATGATACCTCACAAGAGAGCGCAGGGTGTGAAATATCATGTTCAACACGAGAAATAAATCTGGCATTTTTCTGTTTATTATGAAACGACAGTCTTTTCTTGCAATTTAAAATATCCTTAAGCTATGATTGATGATTATTAGAAAAGCAACAATTTTAACATTTGAAATTATCATAAAAAGTCTCACATGTGAGATTTTCAGATTATCAATGCCGGAAATCCAATTCAAATTTGTTGACAACTGGGACAAACAGAGCAAAGAGACAACTGCGGGTAGATATCCCACAAAAAAGTGTGGAGAACGTTAATGGAACTATCATAAAATACATTAGAGACTCCAGTTAAGCAAAAATCCAATTGAAGCATGTTCAAACGCGTTTCCAGTCTACTATAACAGATGCATGCATCTATTTTGTCTCAACCACAAACACACACACGCACTAATTCAATCATCGCCTGTTTACTTGTCAAATAGATTGTTAAGAGATTTGTGAGACAGCTAAGAAAGCCCCTTTCGGCAGCACACCAGGAGGTAAGAAGTAGCTTCTAATCTACTATGAGAACATCTTATTTCTTTGTTCCCATAAGAAGTTAATAAGTCATAAAAAAACAACTTATAAAAAATTTATCTGTCTGCCTCATCACCGACCGCATTCTTTATTTGCATTTGTAATGTTAGTAAATAGTACTTATAGCTAAGTAAACAGCGCTCGAATGTAGGCAACGATGCAAGACCTATGCCAAAAGATCAATGTTACCGTCAATATTCCGCCGACATTTTCCAGAAAGGCTCCTCAGACGCACATCAAAGCTCTCAGGCGAGAGACGTGTCATAGCTCATAAAAAACACGATAGATATTTATCTTGTGACCTTGCGGTAAAATGCTTGGCAAAGATGTCCTCCGCCACTGAATCAAAAGCTTTTGAATGCGACACAAACTGATAAAGGCTATTTAAATATACGTATTTCTCAAAAAGTAAAATACAACATACAGTTTTTACCAGTGGCGTAACAGATAACATGATTGCGTCAGACAATTTAGGTATTCTTAAAAGGACTCTTAATTAAGACAAAGAATTCGAAGACAATTAAATCCTTTGACTTCCTTCTTTATGGCACCATATTCAGGATTCCAAAGTTCTTCTGATATAAATCAGGATATCAAATGAGCGGGATGACATTTTCCAGAAGAACGCTTCGTACACGTAATTATTTCTAATTTTGGAACCGCATTTATTATTATACAGTGCATAAAAAAATTGATAAAATCTAAACCGCCCCCTTCTCCCCATAGAACGCCTCCAGGAACGAATCATTATATCAATATAGATTGTTTAGAACAAGCCGGAAAAGTTGAGAAATTTTAAAACCCAGAGGGAGCTAGGGGGATATGTCTTTTCCAACAGATTAAAAGTGGCTTTGGGTATGCTCTGGGTAATTTTGAGCTGGTCGTAGATTTGTCGAGTGTTGTATTGCTGTTCAAAATTTTAGACACTTTACTTGCGAATAAGCCGCTCAAATATATATGTCGTCGTATTTTAAGCAACGCCAGCTTCCCAGATGCCGCGCTTCATTTATGCCTTTACCTAATTTGTACTTTTTTGGCTCAGTTCTCATTTTTTGGTTCACACGACAACGTTTTGAAGGGCTTAAAGTGAAGCAAATGTCTTGAAATTTTGAACAGCAGTAAAACATCTAAGACATTTTCTTCCCACCAACTCAAAATTACTTTTTATAGTTTTTAACATTCAAATTTCGTACCTCTTGACATTGATTAATAGCCTTTAAGCATTCGAAAGTCAAATATGCATACACAAATGCATATAAAATGCATATACACCCTTCGGCTAGATTGTAAAAATTTAAGTTTTATTATTTTCTCGTTTATTCTACATTATAAGTACCCAAAGAATCTGTCAGTATTAATAAAAAAAACACTTCATACTGTGTGCCGCTTCGCGACGCTAGGAGCGATTTGTCAGTTCAGTTTTTTTTAACACTGTGCAGTGTGACGATGATATGCCTGAAACAGGTGGGGTCTGTCTGCACGACACAAATCGTCGCACACAACCATGCACTGAGCTATAAAATTAAACAGCATAGGGTATTATGATTCTTACTCTGGTGTCTGTGATCGAACATCAACCGTGAACAACGTTTCTCTAGTTGAAGTCTCTTCAGCATTCGTTTTTTTCATACGCCAGATTGATATCAGCATTCGTTTTTTCATACGCCAAATAGCGTTCGTTTTTTCATACGCCAAATAGTGTCGTTTATTGTCTATACACTTACTCAAGGTTACAACGAAACAACATCAGTCTGCTCAGTCACAACAAAAGATATTTGTTTAAGAACGTGCAAACAAGACACTCATAGCATACAGACACGAGCTCGTTGCCAATAAAGAAATCCTTAGACTGTGATAAAATCCTCTTTTTAAACGTAATTCCTTTCTGGTCATATTAATGCGCATGAATCTACCCACATTTCCTCTCGAACAATTGGTGATAATAATTAGTAAAATTTTCAACATCTGCCAAGATTAAATTTAATCCCGAAGCAATCTGTCATCGTAATATTCGCTGACAACGCCCAACTTGAGCTGGTTTAAAAGGGTCGTATTCTTTCTACCTCACCCAGATCAGCGCACAAGCCAGCAGACCAATCCTTAATCCCAACACTCAAGCTTGTTACCCAGGGGTTGTCACATACCTATATGTCACATACAGCTGCTGTGATTGGCTGATCAAGACAGTAAAAGACTATTGAACTTCAGAAAGGAAATTTCTAAAGAACGATTCATAAACACTGATCATTATTGTTGCAGAAAACCAATCACAAAAGTATTTTTTTCAAGTAGGTAATATATATTTACCGGTTTTCTCAGTGTTATGCGGCAAAATACCTCAACATTTTCGCAAGCAAATGAATTGTACAATTTAAGTGGCAATGAAAATTGAAGACATCAAGTTTTTAATTACATATTTTGCAATCATCACTTGAATATATTAACCACAATAAGGTACCCCGCGTGTACCTGTTTTATTATATGTAATGACATCTAAGGTACCCTCCGTGCACCTATTATATGTGATGACACACAAGGCACACTCTGTGTATCTATTATATGTGGTGACACCACCTAAGGTACATTTTGTTTACCTATCATATGTGGTGAAACAGAAGGTACACTCTGTGTACCTATTGTATGTGGTGACACACAAAGCACACTCTGTGTACCTATTATATGCGGTGACACACAAGGCATACTCTTTGTGCCTAATGTGGTGACACCCAAGCTACACTCTGTGTACCTTTTTACCTATTGTAAGTAATTTGTTGGCTTGTGCGGAAGCCTTATTCATATCAATGGTGATATTCATTGCCCATTGTTTATGAATTTTGGTCAGTAGTTTACTTTACCAGTTTGGTTACTACTTCATCTCCCCGTTCTCAAGTGGATCCGCGAACTCAACACAATCAACGATGTGTATTGCTTCGTTCTTAAAAATCCACTCAGCCCGGGAAAATAAAGTCAACATCAACTAATTTGCCAGTTTCTTTAAAAGTGTGTTTGTTTATTTCGGTACATGACCTTTTCGACGTTTAAAACCACATCATGTTTTTTCGAACTTGCGTCGCTGTTCTTAAATCTTAACCAAATTAACCAGATCACCGCGTCTGTGCAGCAAGGTTTAGGTTGTTGTTTAAACGAGCTAATTCGTTTCATACGTCGAGCCGATTATGTTCCCAATTAAAACAATTAATCTGTATTTCTATATATAATACCTTGTGTTTTACATTAGAGAATATTGCTAAAGGCTGTAATTAATTATTTCAATACTTCCGTCAATTCTAAACAGGATCACAAGCTAGTGAATTAATGTAAATAAGCTGTGAATAGGTTTAATGTTGTAACGATGAAAGAAAATTTGGCCTTTTTACTGAGTCAATAAAAACACTGTGTTCATCCTTCGTAAAAAAACTTGGGATTATCTAGAACGCGCTGATTACTAAATGCCGAGTTCACGTCGAGGCACAAAGAACAAAATGTGCTACACAGCAATGACGAAATATATATACATGGTTTATTTTACATTTGTGAAGAATATATGGGTTCGCTGTTTACCTGCAAATTTTACCTAGCTACCCAGGCGTTGTTGTGTGTGACCTTGTTTGTGGCTAAAGTGTTGATAAGTACCTAAACGTAATTAAGCAATGACGTAAATCTTCCTGATAAGATTAATTAAACTTTCTTGATCTTATAGTTTTCGGAGAAACGATAAAATCACGCGATGTTTTATCAGCTTCACTGTAGTCGTTATTTAAATGCAAGCAGGTTATGTTGTTGTAGTTAGGAAGTGAACAGCCGGTATTTCCCCTTTCTTTGACTATTTACAACTCGGGTTTTATCAAGTAACAAGATGCTCAATATTTCAACGATTGATTATATTACATAATAGATGTTGTCTGCCCTTTGTCTTGCAGATAAAGTGAAAGAAATGGCGATCGAAAGCGGAGATATCTGCAATTGTAGATAATTTTTTTTTTAAATTATGTTTATTAAAGAGCGAGTAAGACGCATCAATCTGTGCATAAATACATAACATTCCAGTTGATTTTTTAGGATATTCCAGCGTACAACTGCTGTCTTGTGCAATGGGAATCTACATGAATTACGTAACGTCTATGCTTTTGTTAAATAAAGAAAGAAGAATGGTGATATTTTTCTGTAGCCACATCGAGTAATATGACGCATTGTCTGTAAAGTTAGTGAGATAAATTACGCTTCTGGTCGGACGATGTTAAAAGAGATAATGTTGTCTGACGACGCTCGCCTAATATACGTTTGATGTTTCGTTATTTGAGCTCTTGTTAGTGAATATAACGCATGATGTATTCGTATTCGCATTTGTTATCACTTAAAATAACCAAGAATGCAAATATAGCCACCAGGTATATATGAGACTATAATGCCCTGCTGAGCATATACTAAACCCACTATTATATACTGTTTAGAATTACTAACCGCAAAGCGCCGGTCCAAGAAATGTCACGACATTAATTTGAACGTACATGGCATTACCCAAAATACTCGCTGGTATAAATCAAATTTCCTCCGATGAAGCGACAACATGAAATAGTCTTAAACCATCAATAGTTCCTCATATAATAACCTTTGAGTCCAACTTTCAATTTGTGTAGCCAGACTGTGTTTCTTTTTACATGTACTTGTATAACGCGCATCGATTTCGCCTTGTGATCGGAGTGTGTCTCGTGCCCTGCCGTTTCAAAGGGGTCCAATATGCACGGATTATATTTACATCGAAGTTAAGACGTGCAGGAGCTGATTTCATCTATCACTTTTGACGACAAACAATAAGCTTCCGTCCTCGGTTCTTACTGGTTATATAGTGGCTCCTCGATAAGCACTTAATGAGTTCCTCTTGTGACGTAAATTCGGTAAGCTGACAAAGGTGCCACCGCCGATAATCGTTATGTGAAATGATTTGTAACAGTCAAAAATGGATAGCCTGCAGGCGAAGTATTTGTGGGTGGAGGCTTTTGTAAAAGAACCTTTTATGACCCCACAGCTAAGAAGTATTTATAAACATGTACTGTTTTCATTCTGGCAATTAGACACGAGAGCTTATTGTCTTTAAAATTTGTCGTCGAAGTATGGATGATTTTCCGCTCGGAAAAAGCACAAAAAGTTTGTTTTATTATTTGCAATTATCAATCGCGCTGGTAACTTTTCAATGTATTTTTGTTCTTATCAATGAGTGCGATGCATGGAATCTTGAGGAATATAAAAAATATTATGGTGTTTGAGTTGCAAAGACGATTATACAAAGCAGACTGATAAGGTTTTGTTTGTTTTACAGATTAGACGCGTAATACGCACGCGAGCGTATTTGTCCTTGGGATTTCTGACAAAGTGGGACTGGCTTTAAGCCTTGCGGCACGCCACAAATAGTTTTTCACTGATATAATCTGTATAATGCTGTTGGTTTAGTCATAGTTTGTGCAATTGAGCAAGCTGGGACGCTCATCGACTCTTGAGGAACCACCGTGCAGTTTCTTTTCACGTGAGAAATGATACAATTTTAAATGTTACAGCGCTAAAAATGAGATTTTGATGACTACATAAGTGAGAATCGATCGAACTTTTATAATGATTGTAAGCCTTAAAAATTCTCCAAATATTCATAGAAAGCGAGACAGGCATGTTAATTGCTGTTGAATGTATTCATTAGAGTCGAAAACACGTGACAGGTTATATTATCGGTAGTACAGTCTTTCAGTGTCTTGTCAGGGATCATCATTTGTTATTAGGATAAAAAAGTATTTGTAAAATTTTAAAGGTTTTACCATGAGCAGCTTCCAAGACTGGCGCATACGACGCAAATTTGGAATTGCTGAAACCGTGATGTGCCGTGTCATTTTAAGCGATTTCCGTCATTGATCGGAAGAGATCATCTTTTGATATTAAGGTATTTGCAATTTTTCGTGGCGGTAATGATAACATTACTTTTTGTTTTTGGAAATACAACAGCGATAAATGTTATATTATCGGCAAAGCTTCGACCGGTTGACCCGGACATTTATCAACGCTTCGAGATTGGTCATAAAAAGCAGAAATACACGCAAGTAAAAACTGATATTGTTTTGATATTGAGCAGTGTTTTTCCATGTGCGACGTATCTCGTTTTTTGTTGGTTATTAAACTTCGTGTGTTTTGATTGTTTCATATAATCACGTGCGTTATTGAGGTTACTCCAACCAATCAGAGTTCGTGTTTTGATTGTTTCACATAATCACATGGCAACGAATATATATATATATATACAGGAATAGGAATTATTGCACCTTATTCAATTCGTGCGTGTTCACCGCTACGAATAAAGCTGAACGAAGTATTCGATGAGATCACGGGCCAAAATAGTCAGTTATTAACTGGATTTTAGACTGCCGACGGAGACTAATTGGCTAAGCTGGGTGAGTTATAGGAGAACGGCGCTGGAGTGGGGAAGAAACAGGTGCCCATCCCACAAACCATTCGCCCGAAATAACAGTTTTAGGAAAAATTTTACTGACTCACCACTAATTTGTAGACGTAACAAAGAATGGGATAACCCACAACTAATGCAATTAGCAATTGAGAATATATGTAGAAAGTTAATTGAAGTATTAATTCTTTTTCTAAAACTTTCCCTTTGGTTTCCCTTGGGAAACGTCGCAAAAATAAAAAGTTTAATAAAAACCTTTGAGTTAGAATCCTGAGTAATATTTTATCATTAATTGAAGTAGTCGATGATAAACTACCCGTAAAAGAGAGTTTTATTACTGTATAATGTATGTATGATTCAGAAAACAAAATAAAGTTTCCATTATTATTGTTATTATTATTGTTATTATGATTTCTGATGATGTTGTTGCTGTTTTTGTTGGGCTCGTCTTTTTTAAAATTTTTGGTTGGAAATGGTTTTAAGAGTCGACATAGAATTCAGCTTGATTTCGACTTACCGTGCGCGCGTACATGGCATGAAGGTCAACTGATTTGTAGCTATCAGCCTAACAGTCAAGCACAAAATGACGTCAATTCGCAAAACGAATTACCATCGTTGAATGATGCGTCTGGGTGTGTATAGCGAGAAACTGCTAACAGATAGGACGGATATAAGCACTCAACATTTCCGATCAGTCCTCTTATACAAGACCTGACATATGACCCATATTTGATTGTGAATCTAATACCAGGAATTTTTCACATCCTGCCTCGTGGGTGCAACGAGGATACAAATATATATAGGGAAAGCGTATTTAACTTAGTGTTTATTGACACGACTATCCTTTTGTTTTCAAACTTTTCACGCGCGCAGAAGATAGTGGCTATTATAAGTATATATGTCAAGAAGGGAACGACTTTCACAGAAGAATAGACTAATTCATGTCATCTTGTATTAAATTTAATGATAAATGATTGAAAACAAGATGATGGGTTGAAACAGTTATTAAAAATGCTCGTTTTGCTTTTTAATTCATATTTTGAATGTCAAAAGATAGTATTATTCTATCGAATCTATTTCTAGTTATGGTTAATGTTTAAATATCCCCGGAGATTTTTGAAATCGGTCCGCCAAAGGCAATAAACCCACAGCATGTAAACTTCTTATATAGGCCATCAAATTGCATTCGAATTCCCGTTGGTCTCATCCGCAGAAAAAATACTAAAGTTTAAAGAAACGTTGTGTTGATCGAAAAATGAAAATGAAATGATTCTGTTCACGGAAAAATTATTCATAAATCGTATCTGGAACAGGACCTGCACTGAAAACACACGACTGCATCTTCACCCAGAGTAACGGGAATTTATCCTTGCTTAAATTTCGACTTTCGGTACTCCATGTTTGCTTAATGCGGCACTATTGCCCCCCCCCCCCCTTGGCACCGTTTAAAAGACGCTTCGGAGTAAAACCCAAGGTCAACGTAAAGATAAAAAGGCGGCAGTTTGTTTCAAGCTTGGAAATATTTCTTTAGAATCTTGCCTCGATCAATACATAAACAATGGTACTTTTGGTTTCTGAACTTTAGGCAGGGTTAGCGCTTAGGTTACCGGTTACCCCACGCCCCTTGAATGCTAAATTTAGTATTTACATCCAGGAACTATAATCTCATGTGACCATCACGACCGATGTCTTATTCGGCACTGATCAACTTTCGCATTGAAGTATCCGCGGAGAGTCGACAGCGGTTTGCTGAACAACTTTGCACCATGCAACTCATTAATTAGAGCAGCTCACATATATTTATTTGCGAAAAAATAGTGCCAATTTTGAAATTTAAGAAAAACAGTAAAGTGAAACGACAGGCGAATGCGTAATAGTTTCAGACGGTCGGGCGCAATATTAAACTGAACACAGCTTGATTAATGTGGACTTGCTGCGAATCGTTAAAACATCGCGCAGCGCTTTCGACAATCAGATAAGGCTCTTGGGAACACTGGTTTAGAAATTCGCAAAAATCTGGGCGAGGATTATACGACATTATCGTAAGGCGTACCAACTGAATACACACAAGTTACAGAAATTAGAAATTACCGACGTGCTGCCATCCTTCTTACCTTCGTGTCTTCCGAGCTTTTCCTCGCAGAATAGAACTCTTCTCGTAGTTTTGTTTCAAACGGATTCAGCAAGTAAGGGCATTCAAAACCATTCGTGCAATACGTGCACATCCATGGCTCTTCAGGTTCCAAAGCTTTGTCTGCAATGGCCGGATTGTGGCATTTCTGATGATAACCTAGTGTAGAAAACGAAAAACGGTCAATATAAGCCATGAGTTGTGACTTATTTCCTTTCTGCGGCAGCAGAAGAACAACTCTCGCTTGAAGTGCTTTCGAATTTACTTCATGTCGGTTAATTGTAAGCGGATTTTTCAAGTTCGGTGCCGAAGGTTGACTGTTCCTAATTGAATGGATCATTCAGTTTGAACCTAAGCGCACATGGAACTTACTTTCCCACCAGAGCGAAAACCTTTTAATCTCACTGCCTCGTTGACATCAGTCAGTTTTTTTCCTTGGTAATCTTTTTCAGTGGCACAAACGTCTTTTTAGTAGCCGACTTAACTAGAATTGAATTTTCTTTGTGATGACAGTGAAAATTTTCAATACTAAACGCTTTATAGGTTGAGGAAAATTAGTATTACATAAACAGTTACGAGTTATATTAATTATGCATGATAATTAAAGCTATTACATTTTAGTGATGTTTGCAGTGAATTTTGACAATGTAACACGAGATTTTTTTGCACCGTGGTTGAAACTTTTGTAAAGCCGACATATCTGAATAAAATAATAGTAGTTTTGGAAAAATCTATAATTTACAAAAACATAGAATTTTCACGACCTGAAGTGTAAAACTGAACTCAACTATGTTTATATCAGAAACCACGACAAGCAGACAACTTAAGGAAATACAAAATAAAACAAATTCCGAAAATAGACATCTTGTATTCCTGATATTCAAGAAATATCATAGTCAGGGAGGCAGGGGTAATTTTACCTACCTTCTCGAGGGACAAATCAATTTTGCTCTTAACTTGTCCGTTGGATGCCTAATATCCCAATTCTGAATGTTGTTTGGCCCGATTTATCTTGTGGGCTTCGGTCAACACGTTTTTGTTCAGTTTTATTATAAAACTATTATGTGGTCAAAAATAGTAAACTTCCAAATTCGTTCATTTGAAAAATAACTTGTATCATAAGAAAGCTTATAAAAAACAACATATAAGACATCATTACGGGTACCCTTGTTTTTCAAGCCGTTTTTGAGTTATTGCTGCTTCAAAATGGGAAAGTGTCCTAAAATGGCGCTAATTTCCTGGGCACTAGGTCCTGGGCAAATAAGTTTTCAAACGCTCATAACTCAACAAAAATGTGAAAAATAAAAGTAACCATAATAATGTGTTATATGTAATTTTTTATTACCTTTTTGATAACGTAAGTGGTTTTTCCTAGAAATAAATCTGAAATTTCGCCTTTCTTGACAATAATATAGTTTTATAGAAAATTTCAGAAAAAACGCGTTGGCTGGAGCCACAAGAAATTTCATCGCGTTCAACATGCAGAAGTATATTTATTAGACTTAAAGGTACAATATAAACATAAAATGAAATTGTCCCTCGGTATGGTAAGTAAACATATATTTTTGTACCTCTGCCTCCCCGACTTCACCGACTCCGTCGTTTTCTTGTTCTTTCTTGAATATCAGGAATACAAGATGTCTATTTTCGGAATTTGTTTTATTTTGTATGTTTATATCGTTTCGGGTATGGTAAAAGATCCTTTGCTTTAGTGTGCTTTTGACCGCACTACCGACTGGCAACGTTAGCGCGATATATACTACAGATAATACTTATTACACCAATATATTTTTTAAGAGGCCCACACAAGCCGGATGTGATAACGCGATTTTAGTTTTTAGAAACAAAACAAAGGATTCCAGCTGCCTCATTAAATTTTGGTCCAGACAAGCTAGACGAACAAGATTCATTGCTACAACTACAAAGACTGTCTTAAAATGAATAAAAGTTTTGTCGCAAAATATTGTAAAATGCGGCGAAAATATATAGTCTTATAATTCTCGAAACAATCTGATTAATCTACACGCAAAATTAAAATAAAATTAACAAACATTAATGTACATTAAAATTTCCTAATTAGAACAAATGAGAAAACCTTAATAACTATAAATGTCAACGAATGGGAACGACTTTCCGAACAGCAATATAAATCATATTAGTCAGGGGCATATATAGGACAACGGCTGCATAATTATATTTTTGTTTTATGATTATTATACTGCATCTGGTGTGTCTATTAGTGGACCATTAAGACCCATTTAAATGAATGACAAGCAAATGCGTTTTTGCCTCGTGAGGGCTACATGTTTTTATCCATGTGAATTGACCAGTGAACTGTAATACAACTGGAACGCTAACTCAATACAAAAGTTCAGTTAATGGCTGAAGCCAGGTTAGTTTTTCTGTGTTTTGAGACGAAATACTTAACGCCAAAGATCGGACCGTATATTAAAGCTATTAAAAAGTTACATTTTAATATAAGAAATTCAAGACTTTAAACAAAAAAGAAATGCCTAAAAAATACGAAAACAACTGCAATTTTGAAAAATACGGCAAATTTCCCTGCAAAGTTTAAGATGTTTGTTTTTCACCTAAAGCCTCAAAGTTTTTACACCAAATACAACCTTCTAATAGCTTTCATTTGATATGCGGCCCATTTTGTCACGTTTAGTATTTCAACTCAAAACTCAGAAAAGCTGAATCGAATTGGCTTCAATTCCCCCCCCCCCCCTCTCTGACTTATCGTTCCAGTTTACTTATAGTTCAATGGAATTGACCAAGCCTTCTTTCAAATTGATCGATTTGAATTTGATTTGAAAAGAAAGTCTTAGTGCAGAAGATGAATATATAAATTTACACACTCCTATTAATCCCTTCTTGCTATAAGGGCCTGCATTGTTGCCTTGCTTCACTTAGAAGGCCCGATTTTTCAATATTCTTCTCCTGAATTTTGTTTTTTTATGTTTTTTGTTTGAATGCTTTGCGCTGTACGGTATATTTATGCCGTCACTCTAAAATTAACTGTAAACTGAATAATTATACTCCGATTCACTCATTGTGGAAGATTTTAAAGATAATTGCATGCAGGGTAGTTATTGTCGCATATTTATATCATATGTACATTATATCATATTCTAGAAACATATTAGTTCAAATGCAAACGCGAACTTAAGCACTTAAAGCTCCAAAAATCAACTTCTAACTGTCGAGTTTAACTTTATAAAACCAGCTATACACAAATCACGATATAAATTTGTGGAAATCAGCAATTAAATTATAGCTATATGTAGGTAAGTTCGTCGAGAGCTGATTTCGAACTTATGCTACGGGTTTTGCGCGTGAATAGTAAGCCTGTCAAGCTTGGTTATTTCAGTACTTGCAAGCCTGACTATCTTAAAATATTTATGATCCACCTGTATTTTGTTATTGCAGTCGCGCATGCGATTGACACGTGTGATTAGCACATGTATGGTCGAGAAAAAACCTAATTTTGAACCGACTGATTTCAACTCATTGGCGAAGTGGAAATTTTTCGTGGCGGTGTGAGAATTCATTGGAACTATTCATGCATGCAATCATCCTCGCAATGATCGTGTTCTAGAAATGATCTACAGAGCCATGCCAGATTTAACAATTATTAGCCGAAGGCGAAGTGGTTATGGGTGAATATTCACCGATAATCACTGAGGTAGGGCTATTTATTGTGGTCAGTTTCATGAGAATTAAGCAAGGAAAAAGCAGATTCAGTCACGGCAAAAAGCTTAATCTGGCTATAGATGAGTAGTTTTCGAGAGTACAGGACAAAACAGGTCAACTTTAATTTGGGAGAACTTTATCGTAAAGCGATAGTGCCCTGTTGGAGTTCCGCAAGGTTCCATCATATCTCCTACGCCGTTTTTCAACGTCCATGCGGGCGACTTCAAAAACCCAGCAACATATGTGAATATACAGATGACGAGATTGTTTCGTAGGGGCCAGTCATATACACTCTCCGCATAGGCGATTTTGTTTTTAGTGTCTTTTCATTGCCATACATGACATTTCTGCAGATGAATCATATGCAACAAATATTGGAAGCGAAGTCAAATAAGTTAATTGACGTGGTACAAAGCCTAACCTGAAATTCAGAGCCACCGCATAGGCATGAGAGACACAAAGTAAATCCTAACGAAACCTGTTGTCAAACAAAGATAAAACCAATAAAGGAATATGTATCCCCGATTTGGAGCCGGTTCACCGCGCAATATTTGGTGGACCGGAAATCGAACACATCTAAACTAGAAGAATGATAGCATTATAGAAGACACGACTCTCGCTCAGGGATTATTGGACCCAAGATTGGATTAAGAATTGGACCAAATTTGACTCAAAATTTTGCCCAAAATCCATTATTTTTTGGAGAGAAACAACACTTAGAATATCGTGCTTTGTATAGGCAAAAACTGCACATACCATCACTTTTCCTTGACCTATCTAGCTACCAATATACAATTACTTTATGGTTTCCGTGTTTGGGTGGCCTGATCCAAACACGCGGGAAAGTTGCGAGAGTTAAGAAAAGCGCATAGCTCAGATGGTAGAGCGTGACGCTAGCAACATCAAGGTCGTGAGTTCGATTTTCATATGTATCCTATAACGTTCGAGTTCGCCGAGTTTTGTCATATATAGTCGCCCATAGATGTCAATCGATTTCTTGAGGACAAGAATGATGTAAACTGACGTAATCAATTTTTTCGCAAGCCTTTGATGCTACTATAAGTAGGGAAAGGGGGCGGTTGTTTGATGGTATTCCATGGTCACCTTCTCTTATCAGCGGAACAACTTCCGCCTCTTTCCAACATTGTGGGAAATCAGAAGATATCATCGAGGTATTAAAAATATTTGTTAGTGTTCCTAGGATGACTGGTATAGGCAATCCTTTATGATGCGCATGCTTACTTTGTCTTTACCTGGCATGGGGCCTATTTGGTGGGCGTAGACGTTAACTTCAGAACAGGAGACGGGATTAACCTGAACATCTAAGACCCATTTTTGGATAATGAAGATTGAAGACTGTAACTAATGGGTGGAATGTTACGAAAATTGTCATCTTGCATTATTCGTGATGATGCTATAGCAGTGTTTTTCCCAACAGAAGAAAAGAAGGCGTGCTGCTTTGAAATTGTGCCAATCATCACGATTACGTGTTTTCATGAAAATGCCATCCAATATTTCTCTTTCCCAAGAGTTCTTTTATTTCAGGTTTCACGTAGGGAGACGGTTTGTGACGGACATCGTTTTTACAGGAGCGTGAAGGTCAGAGGTGGTTTGGAGAACTTCATCAAAACTTCTGAGTTTTTCGTTGACATCATTAACGGAGAAGATGGAAAGAAGGCGTTCTGATTTAGGGATTCGATCATTTGTTTAAGATTTAGTTGGCACATCATTTCAGTTAATTGTTTGCTTTTACGACTTGTTGTGTTGAACAGGTTACAGTTTAAGCTCCCAAGATGACAATCGGTTCTCCCATAGCAAGACCTTGGATATACTTGGGTTTAAAACGCTTTGAAAGCAATCAAGAGACACAGACCAATAATGACCAAGTTTTCTTATATTGAAAATTGATTCATAATTGGTGGAAACTTGTGTCGGAAGTTCTTTCATCAATGACGTCTTCATGGGGTTTTTTGTAGACATGCACATGAGACACCACCGTCTTTGTTATGACTTATGTAAACCGTCCAGGCGATGTAATTTAAACCCTCTTTATTTGTCACCGTCGTATCCAGCAGTGTCTCAGAAATAGCAAGGACGCCAATTTTATTTGTATTAACAAGTAAGTTCTTTCAATTGCAGGAAATGCGCTGGATTTCTCAAAGAGCACATTTAAATAAGTTATTCTCAGACCCTGATGTGATGATGACCTGATGTGTGGTGATGAAAAACACTATTCTGTTACATTCTGTCGCTTGTCGTCAGCGAATACCCAATGGCCAATGCGTCCAGTGTAAGATCATACATTTTCTACACCTGCATCAAGTCACGCAACACAAAATTAAATGTCTGCGTCATGCTGAATGTTTAGTGGGTTGACCTTGCACATACAATTTTTCTGTTCTTGGTCACTGATATATTGACAACAGGGAGGCTGAAATTAAGTGCAGTAAATCTGCTACAAAACTATACTCAATAGAACATTTGTTCTACTGGCTTAAACTTGCTATGTGAGATCGAATAATCAATTTCTTGCTTGCAATTTTTGCTTGCATGAATATGAATTGAATGATAAAGGTTTCTTAAAATAAATTAAGTAATCACTGCTCAACCTTGCAAAATATGATCTTATTCTCTATATCTTAACAATCCAAGGACAGTCTCAGACGTATCACAGCCCAAAATAGTCATGAATGTGCTTTCATTCTCAGGGCGATCTCTCTAAGTAATCTGGTGGTAAACTTAGACATTGGAAGGCTGTATATCGCATACATTTTAGGCACTTATGTACAGACCTTTGACAACCGCAACTACATTAAATTTCTTGCAAATCCATCGATAAAATAAAATAAATAAAATAAAGTCGGTAATTTCAGAACCATCCTCAGAGATATGAAAAACTAGATTCATATTAATCTGACACTGCAGAGAACAACGAAAAATTCGTTGTCTCGAGCGGGATTCGAACTCGCATCTTCGGGTATCTAGACCGCCGCTCTACCAATTGAGCTATCGAGTCAATTGGTAGAGCGGCGGTCTAGAAATCCGAAGATGCGAATTCGAATCCCGCTCGAGACAATGAATTTTTCGTTGTTCTTTGCAGTGTCAGATTAATATGAATAAAGTCGGTAACTCGTAAGTCTTTTATTTTCTTTCAGTTATGTATTATTCTCGCGACTGTCTTCTTTTCAGTAGACTACAACTATATAGGCCTATGGGCAATGTGACAGCGTTTAGTATCTTACCGTACAAGGAAGAATTTGAGAGGGGGGCAGCTGTTCAATCCTAGAGTGCATACGTAATACCGCCCACACCCCATCCATAATTACCAACCGGTATATGTAAATATCGCGTATTGTTGTAATATATTGCAAATATTGTTCACTATGTCATCAGCTGACTGACACTTCTACTTTATTCAACGTTTCTACTATAAACTCAAAGACTCTAAAAATCGGTTACCTAAAACACTATGTAAGAATACACATACTACTAGCATATAGGAACGCTCAGTCCACACAACAACAATGCGTTCAACTCGTGACGCCAATGACAGCGAAGCGGACTAATAAAATACACTCTCTTGGTTCTATCTAGATTGGAAGAGTGGATTTCTAAAAACACTTGCCTGCTCTGCGACGCTGTTTTGAATACAATAATCGTTTCTTGGTGATGATATTCTTTCCCCGTGGTGTCGAGCTGACAACTGTAATGCGTGCAGCAAACGAAGCCCCGCGTGTATGCCGTAACCCCCTTGGCACGGCTTGTCAACTTCTGTATATTACACCTGTTTGTCGCTAATATAAGCGTCTACGAGCTATCACTCTTGTTAATAATTACATCAACTGGTTTTCGCAGCGTTCGAAAGCCGTTTCAATTCTTTACCGTTTGCTTCAAAATATAAGAGACCCAGTTGGGACCGTAGGTGATTTTTGCGCAAAACGTTTGCGAATCTCTTGCGGTTATTTTCGCGTTCGTATAGGATGCTGTATATTTACGTAAACGTTTGTTTGTGCATCAGGAGCAGCTGAAATGCGAAATGTGTCATCGCTATCAATATTAATGATTGTCGCGCTAAGTAAACACTTTTCAACACTGTAAATAATTACATTCCTAACGCAAAGTAATTTTTCACCCCGCGCTAAACTTCTATAAACTTCCGAATTTTCGCGAATTGTGCCGGGCGCTGACGTATACAACGTGCATCTTGAGCTAAGGTTTCAGGACTGCACGAGGTCGGCTGTAACGACGTCGTAACTGTTCGCAATTACCTCCGCGTCTCGAATCCGGTCACATTGGCATCTACCGTCCCCGATCGCGAAGTCGGCCGATGCTATTAACTCGTGTCCGAATTGAGTTGAGAGTGACCAGTGTCAATGAGCTTGGTCAAATTTATTTTTTTTCCGAAATGAATTTGTCAGTTAATGCTATGGACCGGTGGGAATTACTGCTAATAAACTACTTTCGATGATTAAAAAAAATGTTCTTCCCTATCTCATTCGAATGGCAAAGGCGGTACTTCTTATCTCAGTCAATTTAGTCGAATATCAGAAAGGCTGTTAACGATTGTCTCTTAAAATATTTAATTGCTTTTTGCGGGTCGCGAAAATGACCTGTAACAAAACAAAACTACGACCTGCTCTATATTAATTTACATAAAAACTTCATGTTTATTTCTTGCATTTTGAGCAACGCGGCCGCGTGGATGGAAAACTTACTGTGCGAAAACGCGGTGTAAAATGATGAAACTCTTGGCGAAATCGATTCAAATTTCATAGTCGTATTCGTGCAGGTGTTAATTCGTATTAGACAGAGTGAATTTATTACATCAGATTCCATAATATGATGTTCGCCTTGATGACTTTGTTCGCTTCATGTTCTGTGTCGAGGCTAGGCAGGGGGGGGGGAGAAGGTTTTTTTGTTTACTTTACCCCACGAGGGTTACACGGGGCCTGGGGATGGGAAACTAACATTAGCATTTGAACATTCTCGTTTGTGTTGCCTGCAATTCTGGCACAAAATTGAAGAATTTGCGTTGCTACAACATTGATGAAAAGCGGTTGCGTGCCCGCAGTCTCTTTGGCGAGATCGAGGGCTCTTCATTAGAAGTTAACTGACTTGCAAATGAGCATGCAATCTGCGTGCAGACACCAATATTTTATGGAACATTTCGAGATAATGCAGATCTGGATCTATAATGATTCTCGTTCATACATTGTTCTGCTCGAGTTATCATTATCTCAAACGAACATCCGCTTGATGCAAATTCTCCTACACTGTGTCCATTAAAATTACATTAAGAATTTACGGCTGGTAATGCTTATACAGCCATACCATCAGCCATTAGTATTGGTAATCTAAAAATTGGATTGACAGCGAAAATAAATGAACACTCAGACTAAGTTGGAATTGGTTTCAGGTATATTTGCTTAATGCAACTATAGTAGCCAAAAGATGTCCGGAGCAAAAAGACCACTCCAGCACACAGCGGCCAAAACTACGTTGGGTTAAACATTGAACCGGGGAAACAAAAACACTGGATCAACGTTTATACTTTCCCAATGTTGGAATAACGGTTAGATCATGTTGTCAGTCTCGCCAACCATATTTCAACGTTGAATCGACTTGAAAGATAATTTACGAAACCATGTTATGCCGGACCTAGCACTTCCAAAACCAAAAACCAACTTCTTAAAACGAAGCTTTAAGACAGCCAATTCACTTCATCAATTTAAGCGTAGCATTGCGAACTGCCGTTTTTTAGAATCATGTTGATTTAAATGTAACTTATAATTTTATAGCTCTAGTTATTTTTCTTTGCACAGACCCTCCTGTAAACCAGCATATTGTTGTGTGGGGCTAGCGTGTCTTTTAGATAAATTTGATAATGATAATAATAACAATAATAAGCAACGTTGAGATTGCAAGTTATAAAATGGACGTCATAAAATCAACCATGAATAGACGTTATATGGACGTCTGTTTGCTAATATTGGCCACAACGTTTTCAAAACAACGTCAGAATAACGTTGACATCGCATTGTCGGCGTATCGACGTATCTTCAACCAAATTTCAACGTCGTAACAACGGATTATTCCCCTATTCGACAAAATTTTGAATTCGCAAAATCCATTAGCACCGCTGGAAAGAGCATCCTAAGTTTCATACTATTGTGACGTTTGGTTGCAAAATATTGTAAAATGTGGAAAATATAGTCTTGTAAAGTTTAAATATAGTCCTGTGAAATTTTGTATACTTTTGTATTACGCACGGAAAAGTGTTACCACTATGTGGAAATGTGGTAAAGTATACAAAATTCGCAAACTCTACATTACTATATGTTCGACATTTTACAATATTTTGCAAGCAAACTTCAAAGTTTCGCTAAATTTAGGAAGTTCTTTCCAACTGTGCTAAAATTTAAAAGTTTGTCTTACTGGGGAATAGTGCATTAACGTCGTGTACCCACTGAGATATGGCATAACATCAAAACAAAGGATAGCGCATACCAGCTCGTATCGAACGGGGAAAAAACAGCAATCGAAGACAGTGAGCCCATAGACTCATAGTTCTGTGCATTATTCTACAACTACAGGCATGCACATGTAGTTGTTGGAAATGCTTCTGCCGGCTAGCAATGAATAAATATACATGCGTGATAACCCCGGTATCAAGTAGAATGCCGGTCCATAACTCGTCATTATGGCAGAAGACGTAATTTAATTGTCTTGCCTCAAGATGTCAGATGGTGTGTGATAATGAACATATTTGGAAAGCTGGCGATAAAGTTATTTTGACATATGTGTATAATTTTTGTGGACTATGTGGGCTTCTTTTCTCTGCAATTTAAGATTTTATCGCTTCACCTAATATTACATATGTATATATATATATATATATATATATGAGTAAGTGTTTTTAGATGCCATGCCTGGTTTAGTATATTTATATGATTACAATTAAAACTCCAAAATGATTTCAACAGGCATATAATAAAGTTTCATCCTTTTTTATGCCAAAATTGTAGCATAAACTCTGTTTTATATATTGTATGTATTCCAAAGGAGAAAACCCATGAGAAAATCTTGATATAAAATATGTATATGGACTAATGTAAGTCCTAGCTCTTTCACCGACCTCAGCCACAATTTCATGAAATTAACATTCAGCTTTACTGTTATATGTTGTAATATAACGAGTACAAAATTTGTGAAGACGTCGGTTTACAAGCGTATTATATATTATATACGCCGGTACACTGAGCCAGAAGAATTGGAAACGTCATTGAAAGCGCAATTTGTCAGCACATTTTTAAAGTATATTGTAAATGTAATAGCATGCATATTTAGTAGTATACCTAGTATATTGTAGTATACCTAGTATATAGTAGTATACCTAGTATATAGTAGTACATATACTAAGTATACTATATACCAGTCAGAATGTCCTACCTTTTATTTCATATAGTCTTTATTCTGTCGCACTTTCGGTCGTGTTTATAACATCAATATGTTTTCATCATTCAGCGAGACTGTAGATTACTTATGATTAGTTTTGTCTATACTCAGCCAACACGAATAACTTTAGGGTAGCAGCTGTCTCCACATGTTGCACTTGCGGTATACTACTTCGCTAGCGAACCTCCTGCATTTACTCATGCGCTTGACATCGTGCTATGTCTGACTCTTGTTTCAGACATCAGATGCATGTTTGTCACGCCTTACTGGCCTGATACAATTCCAGAGCCCCCACGTATTTAGTTCTTATCAAGACGATTTTGAACGTAGATCGTCGGCTTTTCGAGAAATTTACAAACACTCAGACGTGACATCTTAAGCCGTTTCATAAAGCGAGCCTCTTCAACTTTCGCATAACGACCAATATTAGACTTGAGATTTTTTACGTTATGTTTGCCTTTACTGTTGTTAGCAACTGAATAAGAGATTAAACAACGCCGTGTTTAAATTAGACAGCTTTGGATTAGAAAAAACCAACCGGCTCATAATTTGAAACGTGAATGTGTGTTAGAAATTTCGAAGATAAACATTTATACCACGTTTTATGTTTTGAAAATCTTTTAATCTTAAACTAATATTTCAAAGAATTAGTTTCAAGATTATTCTATGCATAGATCATGTGGTCGTGTGAACGGAATCAGTCGGAGGCGCACGTACAATGATCGTTGCTGTGCTGAGCAGTTGTGCCAGTCCCTTTTCATTGTTTTTCTTAGCCCGGTTGACAGGACTTTATCAGTTCATGTACAACGAAATTTTATGTCTTTCCTTTGTCTAATATATATATATATATATATATATATATATATATATATATATATATATATATATATATATATATATATATATATATATATATATATATATATATATATATATATATATATATATATATATATAATAATTCTAAAAATTGTAACTTGAGAGCTTGGCTCTAGAGGAAGCAACCCCCCTGTTAAAAATACTTGCCGCTGAGTCGGCGAACCACCTGAAGACCTCCTCTGGATGAAACAGACTGTGGTGGAAGCTCTGTGTTGAGAACTATTCTGTGTATATCACTTCAGATATCAATGTTTTTGTGCGAGTTTTACTCGTGTCTTTCAAAACTATAAAGGCCTGTTAATATGAGCCCACTTTGGGGGTAACACCGACGGGCCGATTGCCATTATTGCCGGCATATTCAATATTGAAAAAACAGCGACTAACGACACAAAAAAGACAAAATGTGAAAGCGACATGAATTCAAACTCTGGTAGCGTGACAGCAACCCGAAATTTGGCTTTGACAATTAGTCTAAAGTCTAACAGAAACTGTAAAAGGCTTTTCACATCTTAAGTCAGTGGTTATACAATCAGTATATCTATATTTGGCGCGCGGTCTCTATTGGTGTCAAATGGATATCCTACATTTCGAACGACTTCTCACGAAAGCCCCGTACAGACGAGCAAGATTTCCTTGACAAGTTTTCCTTGACAAGTTTTCCTTGACAGGCTTTATTTGTCCCTGTGTACGCGAGATTTGACAATATTTTTTCTTGATAACTTTTACGAGGCCGCATGAATTAAGTACGTAAACAAACAATTCCTTTGTCAAGTGTTCCTGGTCAGGGAAAAATTGTCAATTTTTTCGCGTACACACGCGCAAATAAAACTTGCCAAGGAAAACTTGTCAAGGAAAACTTGCTTGTCTGTACGGGGCCTAATTATTGGCGATGTTCGTCATATATGACTATAACACGAACACAAAAAGTCGACAGTAACATTGTTGTGCTTTACTGCGGCATTTCGAACTAAAAATTAAGAGCCACAAGACAGCCACAAAACGAATGACAGGTTTAATAAGTTAGCCTCAAGGTGGGCCTCTTGATATGTCTAGGAAGCCTATCTTGGAATGCCTTAAGATAGCGTCATTTTCAATAAATAGAAATAAAATTAAAGCCCTCTTCATTCATGACGGACAAGTGATTTTTATCAACAGAAGACTAGTTTAATAGACTGTAACTCACAAAGACCTTTGATATATTTATAGAACACCGGCCATAAATATTCGCCGAATTAAACTATATTATTAAACTGGAATGATACACATATAGCTCAACCTTTCACTAAAGCTAAAAAGAGGATCCTAAGATTAGTAGAAATGCAACGCAGCGAAATGTTGTAAAACTGATACGGAAAGCATAGTCCGGCGAAGTTTGCAAATTTGGTTATATTTGTACAACGCGGCAATTTCGCGGCAATTTCACTTCAAAAAATGGCAGTTATTTCCGTCCGTAATGCAAATGTACACAAAATTTAGAAACTTCGCAAGGCTGTGTATATTCTCCATATGTTACAACATTTCGCCACCAAACGTTGCAATTCTACTAATTTCACGATGCTCTTTCTCGCCATAGTAAAAGATTTCGTTCTTCCCGCCTGGTTCGACCTTTAGTCTGTTATGCAAATTCTCCATCTATAATTACATGTCGTTGTTTTTCGGGTTCGACAGATAATGTATTTTAAAACACACGTCGCATCTGCTGTCTAAGAAGCAGGTGCTCTCACACATAACTGTTTGAATAAACATTACAACTCTTCATTTGTCACAGCTTGATTGTGAAGAAGATATTGTAGGGACAGCCGTTGGGTTTCTCGTGCTCTATAGGAAACAAGCGGCTTCCTTCGCGTCTGGAGAGGGAAAGGTCATTGTGCAGACTCGTACAGCCACGCAGTGTCAGTGTAAAAAACAATGACGATAAAACAATCGCAGTTTCAGAGATGTACAGTTTTCTGAAACAGCTTAATTGGAACTCGAACGTTTCTAGCGAAGAGACGGTTATATTATAACTTAACTCTTCGTGAGAAGATTTCTCGTTTGAAACGTCAATCGCTTGCTTTTATCTCTACTTATATCTTTCCTAATCGGCAGCTGTGTCGAGGCGAACTGGCGTTTATAGTCGATTAGTAGTGCGTTTATCTTGCTTTTGGAGATGTCGGGAAGATGTTTTGCTTTTGAATAGGTAAACTCGCACCCTCGGTGAACTCGCACCCTCGGGATTTTAGACCGCCCTCTATCCAGTGTGCTAGCCAGTCAACGGCAATTGAAAGCGAGATTTGTTTAATTTATGCAGTGGACGAAATATTTTCATGACAATTCAACTAATGTTGTTTTCAGTGGAGAGTGCTTGGTGTTTCAATTCTACGTACTCTTCACTAGGAGCGCCCGGACCTCAGATTTTAATTTTGAAAGGGGGCAGCATGCCCCATATACGCTTCAAGTTTACTACATGCTACTAGAAGATATAAACAGGCATTTTCCTGGTCAGGCTAACCATCGTACCGAACCATAGATATTTGCAGCATTAATAAAGCAATTGAAACAGCACCGTCTAAACTAGAAGGCCAAAAACGCCACAGACTTGAAGCAAATTGTGGCTAGAAAGGATATAGCTGGATGCAAGTTTGTTATCAAGTTGCACCAAGCCTGTTGGCTTCATCAAGTGGCATGAAGCCCGTGAAGATCAGCAACTTATCCTGATATCGGCTTGATGACTGCCAGGTGACAGGCCTGGAGCAAACTTGCTGCAACTTACGCGTTTTTAGATACAAGAAGCGGTAAAATATGTTTTAAATGTCGCCTACCTACTCCACATTTATCACAGAGAACTATTTCATTCGGTCTTGCACTTGCACCATCTTTACACACAATACAAACAATCTCCGCGGTCGTTTCGGTCACTGTCAAAAAACAAATATAGTTTATTTCACTTGCAATTATCTTGGATGGAGCGGCGGGAAAACGGCTCTATTTCACTTTGGCCTTCAAGCGTGTGTGATTGGTTAATCGGGCTGACTAGAAGCTTCTGATAGGACAACCAATGTGTTTCATAGATAGGCAGACAACGGATTCAAAAATCATACAACAAAAACGACAACGCGGTGAAAAACCTGATACTTTTTGTTGAAGGATAATTCTATAGACACACAACAGCACAATTACAGTGATTCAAAGTAATGAAGATCCCGATTATATTGTCCGTATTGCGCATCGGTTCTGCACACGTATGGGATATAAATATCGCCATTGGCCGAATTTCGCATATTTTCTCAATTGAAACACTGTTTTACATTTTGTAATCATACCAAACGAGAACAGTGTTACTATATCATAGTTTACAAATATCATATGATATAGAAGTTCAAAATATAGACATGTTTGTTAGTTATAATTCATACTATACGATCTCTATGTGCTACATTCTATTCAGAAAAGAATTAATTTGCCTTACATAATTCAAAGCCAAAGGTGAATACGAACCGCCTACATGGTAATATACGCTTCAAATGGAGCTCTTTTTGACGTAGTAAAATGACAGGTAACAGTTAAATACCTCAATGGCATATCGGTCGTGCAAATTATTAGTTCAAATTGTCCACAGTGAGTACTAGATTAACTACAAACCATTCAAAATGGCATTTTAAATATATAGCTGGTTGGTCAAGTGTTTTTATACTACACAGCCGGTCGGTCCCGTGTTTATACGTTCCAGTTGCACCCCTCTTCATCATAAGGAAATGTCTCGTAATAGGTCTCAGCGCACGTGGGCAATTTTTTTCAGACGCCTTTTCCCCAAGCAACCAGAATTTTACTATCATACAAACACGACGTTATTGAGCTTTGAGTAGGCGACAGAGAACGTACTTACACGAAGTACTATCAAGTACATGCTTCTGATGATTGACAATCTAACCGTTATTAAAAGTCTTTATTCGTCACGTTTCGTGCCACAACAAAAACATGAAAAACAAAGCGTTTGAATGACTTCGAGTTTGTGTAAATATAAAACTGGGCGAAAATAATTCGCAATTCATTTTCATAACATCTGTTTCCCTTCTCTGTAAAGTAGACCGATGAGTATTTCTATATCAACTGCTGTGACTTGAGAAATTTCGTCAATTTGGCAATTTCACGAAGGTTTCAGTTATGCTTTAGTGGGCAGTCTGGTGAGAGTATGCTGGCTCAGGGCTGTTACCTCCGGTTTACTATACCGCCCAAATAAAAAATGTTCTATAGACCATATGCATTTATCGTGATTCGGACCGTGTATCCTAGGAAACGGAAATTTACGCATTGTCATTGGTCACTTGTCGCAAACAGTGACCAATAACAATGCATAAATTCCTGTTTCTCAGGATACACGGTCCGGATCACGATTTATGCATAAGGTCTATTGGATTGTATTTCTGTAGTACTTTCACTTGAGTATATTTTTCTAAAATCTTTCTTTTCCTTGAGTAAAATTTTCATGCAATACTTTGACGTTTTGAGTCAGTACTTTGGCTTCTACGTAAGAAAAATTAAGGTGCTTTTTACTTGTAGCTAAGCACAACATTTTGAGCGCTTTGTTGAACACCGGTTCAGCTGCGTATACAAATTCTTAGGATTTTTCCACAAATTTGATGTAACTACTTATTCAAGGAATTTATCCGAGGTAAAAGCCGCGATACATCAAAGAAAACCAACTCAAAAATAAATTAAGAGCGGTAGATCATTTGCTGCAGTGAACGGTCTAAGTCAGTACGTATTATGTGAGCTATCTTTTAATTGCTGTTCAGATCATGCAGAAATAGTACATGTTTGTAAACATGAGCTGCCATAAGGTCATTTATATCATGTTGCACAAAACTCATGCATGGTTAAATTCATACACGGTCAGATCCATACACATTATGAGCTGTTCATGGTAGTTGAAAACAGGATGCGAAAATTTTGTGGGGGCAACATTTGTTCCTGGTTGTCAAAAATATTGAGCAATATTGTGGAGCCTGAACCACTCCGCATTCGGGTGTAACAATTTCGAACAAAGTTGTTGACAACCAGGAATAATGTTGCATCCTGTTTTCCGAACCCCTTTGATTTTTGGCTGTCTATGCAGGTAGTATATGTCCTAAAGTGTGAGCTACCTTAAAGAGTTAATGCAATTTGATGTTGTACAAAATTTATTGTTGAGTTGATAAATCATACAGAGGTAGTGTGTTTTTGAAGTTGAGCTGCCTTAAATGGTGAGAGAGCCTTATACGAGAGAGATATGAGAGAGACTTTATTTTTTACTATCGTGCGGAGTAGCACTCAGGATAACTGTAATGAAACAAAGAAAACCATGGGAAAATAAATAAATCGGAATAAAATATATCATTTCAAATTCATCATGCCAACAGTCGTGTACTATTATGGAACAAAATAGAAATTTGATTGACATCTTTTTCACCGTGGTATGTTCCTCCGATGATAGCGGCTTTTAAATAATCTTTTTACCTCGGCTAGACCAGAGTGCATCGCGATTCAAGATGGCGTTGGAGTTGATAAAGAGGTTTTTTAAATATTTGCGTCATCATGCTCTTGAAATGGGAAAAAAATTTCCGTTTCAGATGGAAAGAAACGCTATGGTCACACAGGAAGGAGGAAAAGAAGAGTGTCGTATCAAGGAAGTTTATGAGAAACATGTAGGTGTTTTATAACAATTCTTGTGTAGAGGTCATGCAGTTGTGCATGCTCGTAGTTCATAAAGTATGTCGTTGAAATTACGAGAAAAATACTTTATTAATCACTATAATTTTGCGGAAACATCACCTATGTAAATTTACTATCGCAAAGTTTCCCATCCCTATAGCTCGAATCTTCATCAGCGATATTATTTTATTAGATATTTCAATCGATCACAGATTAAAATCTGAGCTTACGAATCGAAAGCTTTACGATGGTAAATTTACGTGGTGTTTCCGCAAGATTAATATGTGTTTATGAACTCTTACAGTATACCATTCAAACCTACAAGGAACTTAATACTTCTTTATTTTTTTATTTAAGGACCCGAACTGCCTAGATATATGTTGCTTTTCGTAAGGGAGGAAACGAGAGTACCCGGAGAGAACCCATCGAAAGAGAGATCAACTACAAAACGCCAACCCACAGGAAATACCACACCAAATTTGTTTCTTCGAGTGTGTGTTGATTATTGCAGCGTAGTTATTTTTGTAAAACACGATGCTTGATTGTTTTATCGTTTAAAAACGTAGCCGTGAGGGAAAAAGCTGTCCTATGCCTGGAAACGAAATTGCAACAAAATGACGTCCTCTATAAGGTATATTTGCGGTTCATTGACTGATTTTAGCTGGGGGTAAAACCATTCCTTAGGCATAGCATCATGTTTTTCAAAAAACATTACACTGCGATAATCACCGATAATAAAAACATTACACTGCGATAACCACCGATAATCCTATGATTTTGAAATTAAGCTTGGTTCACATTTGCCGTTAGAATCGGGTATGGCTAGTCTTCTGGCAGATTTGATTGAGTGAATTCTATACCATTGCAAAAATCTATATCAGTGTCCGATTTGTCCGTTTGTTCATGTCATATGCGCTTTAATTACACAGGGTGAGTAAAAAAACTGATCCCTTTCAAATTCAAATTAGCTCCGAATTTTATTACGGCTTACTGCCACGAGTCTACAGATAACAGGTCGTGATTTAGTACAGTACGTAAACCAATTCAACTATAATTCCTTGCCAGCTCGCTGGCTAACTAACTAACTTCGCGCAGCGCGTGTGCAAAAATTGCGAGAATGCAATGATGCTAGTTTGAATTTCAATAGTTTTTTTTACTCACCCTGTACTGTGTACTAAGTCACGATCTACTCTCTGTAGACCCATGAGAATAAACCGTAAGGAAATTCCCCGCTAATTTGAATACAAAAGGGCATCAGTTTTTTTACTCACCACGTAAAGCTGCTTTACATTTGTACGTTAAAAAAGGTAGTCGATTTTGGAGTGAAAAGAACGTGCAAGAATGACTTCTGTTAACTGAATAATGAACGAAGCATAACACTTTAAAGATCGACTACTTTTTTTATACACCCTTTTTTATAATGAGAGGAATCATGAAAAATTAAATTACAGTCTGCAGGCATAAGCTGAACTATACAAAACGACATACTATGCTGCTTGTCATCTTTTACACATGCAGTGCAAGAAAGACCTATTGTTCATGCCATGCCGCTCTAGATAAGATGTCTCCTGGTTAAGTGGAGACTTAATTTTTTCGATGTGCCTCTCAATATTGAGGCATGCTCTTAAAGGCTTGTTTCCAGTTGCTGTGACAAGAATGAAACAGCAAGTTGGAGTTTATTACAGCACGTTCATGACATTTTCCTATCAGTGGTTGACACCGACGGCTTGTTATATAGGTACTTGTTATAAGTAAGACGATATCAGCTTGTTAATTGCAATAACTTATGAAGTGATTTTTTACCTTGCCAACATTGTAACAAGGTGATGACAACTGATCCAGGATTTGTTAGCAACTATATCGGAACACGAAGTGCACAAACAAACCTTGGGCCGGGCTAAGTTCTTTATAGGTTTGCAAGGGGAACAACAATATCAGTACAGTTTTGTGGAAGCACAACGTAAATTTATCATTGCAAAGCTTTCATTTGGCTTGAGCTCGGATATTCATCAATGCTACATTACTAGCAAGTGTCAAGATCCGAGCTTACAAATCGTGCATGCGCTTTGCAATCATAAATTTAGATTGTGTTTCCACACAGCTGGGCTGTTTTTGAACTATACACGTTTTTACCGATGTAGCTATACGCGCGCGTTACATGCAGAAGCTAGGTGGTTGCAGCGGAATGCATTTCAATACTGTATTTTAAATGCACGAATATTAATGTTTTTATGGAGCCAAGTGATATAGCATGTTTTAGTCATAGTTGTTAAAAAGGACACTTTTTGCGCTCGTAAAAAACGGATGCATGGGAAGTGACTTGTTTTGTGAGATTTTTTACCCTATTCATCGTCCTGTATGTAGCCAACCAATTTTAGTACGTACGAGAAAAGTCCTTGCGTGGAACCATACATAATCAAAGGAATGGACTGGAAACAAGAGCTAAAACGCTTATGACATCCGTGATAAAGTCTGATACTTTCGAACCCTGTAACTTCACTGTAAATATATTACAGGACTTTGTATTTACAAATATTTTAAACAAGAACAACAGTGCAAGTGTAGACGTAAAACTTTTTTCAATTTGGGTGTAGAAAAGCTAAAAACCAACGCTTTTGCCTTCTTGTTTGAGTGCCGAGAAATATCGAAAACAAGATTGATTTTTAACCAGTTCAGCCCAAAAAATATTTAAAAGTCGATAGTGTTCTATGGTCATTTTTGTCCTTGTTTAAAATATGTAAATACAAAGTCCTGAAATATATTTAAAGTGAAGCTACAGGGTTTCAAAGTAAAGCATGTCAGGCCGTATTACGGATGTCTTTAGCGCTTATTTTAGCCCGAGTTTCCAGACCCTTGTTCATGGTGAAACCTAGAATAACAAGTACATGATGCGCACTGGACAAAACAAGCACTATACAGGTATATACATAAACATAATCTACCAACCGCTATGAATCTTCGTAAAGGGGCACTGGTCAACAGAATCGTCGTCAAAGAGAAGAGAACACATGCGTTCCAGGTTATCAATGTGTAGGATTTTGGCGTAGAATAATTTGTCACTCCATTCAGCCAATACAACATCGCCAGTTTGGAATTGAAATCCTGTATCCATGGTGTGAAGCTCTTACATTTCAATTGAGAATATGGGCCAACCACAAGAGTGATCCAACAGCTTGATGTTTAGCTAGACTCCGTTCAAGTTTGACCAATCTTTTACAATATTCCTGCTTTGGAACAGAGTGATTTTCGGCACAGCGAGGTTTTTGACACGGTGTGGCTATCTTAATTCGATATTTTCAACTTAAGCTTATATAGTCCTTGTCGTTAAGCGATCGGCGTTTCTTAGGAATAATCTGACGCTCGTCGTAAATGGCTTTTGCAAAAATCTGGTTTTATATGCTTTTAAACGTAACTTTAAGCCAGTAAAACGTATAATGGAGAAATCTTCCTTCTTCGTGCAAATTTGACGTGGTGTAATAAAGTTTTCGATGATAGACCCTTATCTTTATAATAGTGATAGATCTTATCTTCACTTTTCTGCTAAAGTCTTACGGTTGTCCACTACGTACAGCAAGGTTTCTTTAGTTGGAACACTGGAAAACCATAGCAGTCTCCAATTTGAAAAAGGTAAACTCTTCTTTGTGTGGAAACTATTCTTAAAACGCTGTAATAATGTGGAGACAGCGAATGCGCGCAGAAGCCATTATACTCTGTCTTGTTCAATTTTGGACGAGGAAATAACTCTCTACCAGGCAGCTGAACTTGATATTACTTTCTAGAAGATTTATCAGAAATGCGTCTTTATGTACGCCGAAGAATTCGTACAATTAATTTATACGATGTGTTCCGTCTTTGTTTTTTCGTTGATTAACTCAAGAACTGAGAAACAATCCACACGTCTTTTAATTTTCGTTCAAGATTTTGTCGAACTTCCACGATGCAGATACCGGCAGTGACGTACGTTTACGCTATTGTTTCGCCTTTAGTAATCGAGGATCGAGTTTGTATGTTTTCTACAATTCCCACAGCACTCCGGTGTTATTTTATCTTTGTTTCAAGTAGGCCTTCGTTTCCACGACTTCGCTATAATATTGTAATGACTCACTCCTGATCTTGAAAAACCCTTGTTGATAATGAGTACAGTGCCACTTTTCTGTAGTAAAATTATCATAAACTTTCACTGCTGTTTCCGCTAACAATAGACCATTCAAACTTATATTATACCTGCGATACAAACTGTAAGGAAGATATCGGGTCTCGAAGAAGTGCTGTAATAAGCGGTAACTCCAAACAAGCACAATCTAAATGTTTCGAAGTAAATATTCTCCGCACGTTGCGAGCGTATTTAGTAATGTGTAACTACTGTAAATTCCTTGTATACTTCTCGTCTGATAACAACAACAAAATTATTATAATTTTGTCGAGATATGATTGTATTATTGCTACAACCGTATATTCTCGACGCAAATTTCTAGTCCTTCTTGTGCTGTAACTCCAAGAATATATCAAAGTACACAAAGATACATATATAATCTCTATTCTCTTGCCGGCTATTTCACGATAGCTTGTTGAGATATATATCAATCTTGTAATCGGTTAAATTCCCCTTTAGATTGAAGACTTCTGTGCACGCACTGCGACTCAAAGTTGTTTCTAGTCAGTCTGTAACTTCGAGAACGGCTGCGCCAATAACTACTCTGTCGTCGAGTTTCGATGACTCCTCATGTATTGTTTTGTATAGATCAGTTCCTATAAGTTCTTCCGTTCGAAGCCAATAATAGCGTCGAAATTGCTCGGTGTTCCTTTGCTATACGAAAACTGAACAGAATCGCGTCTCATGCACTCGATATATAACGGCCTGTTGTGTAAAAGGAGCAAAAGATCAAGCAAGATTTCCAATCTAAATCATTTGAGGCGGAAAATTCGGTCTATTCTTTATGCTGGAACCTCTTCAAACACGACATCCGTCCCGAGTCTTTTAAGGTAAGACCAAATTGATCTAAAAACACTCACAAAACTTCTCTCCGATAACGCGCGATAAATTCTAGCAGTTCTTCTATTCAATTTTAGTGAAGAGCAAAGGTCTGTCAGACGTTACGTAAAAGCAACAGTGACGTTGTATAGTGATTAGTTCCTTTCAACTTGTGTATGTATTACGACGACGGCCCACGCTTTGTTCTCGAAAAGCTGATTACACAACTTGTTCCATCTGGTCTTGGAATACATACACTTTCTATTGAAGACACAGTATATACGAGTTTACTGCAACCACAAGTGACGACAGTGATTCACGCTGATGAATCCTGCCACTGCGAGGTGAACACAATCGAAACTGTCCTTTCTGACACGACTACCAGTTGTCAGTAATTGAATTGTAAGTTTTTCCATCGGAGTCCCGCGAGCCGTTATGAAAGTTATTGTTATGCTAAATACGTACACCTGTGACAACCAGTCCACACAAGTAATTTGCTTGTAGCCTCGCAATTTTAATTTGTCATTCGTATGGGTGAACAATGCGTTCCACGCGCAATATTAACAATTTTTTATATCTAACGTGACAGGCAGTTTTATTGAATATAAATTTATGAGCGCCTGTATATATTAAAGCCTCGATTGCAGCCTCATCATGCGTGTACCGTGGGTGTGCATATCGCACAACCGACCTTTCATAAGACCATTTTTTATCCGCTTACTGACATTAGAGTGTGAGGTTTTTCTCTCGCGGTTTTTTATACGCGTGTGAAAATTTTTTTCGATAATATTTCTTTCATTACCTGGTGCACACACATATTTCAAATACCTTTTTGCATGAAACTACGAGATTCAAATTGTAAATGTTATAGCTGCGTAAATTTTGTATTTATTTAGCATACGTTTTCAAGAGCAATTATGAACAACATTTATTTTACGCGACAATATTTTTATAATTTGTATAAATTTTAATATGAAAATGTACGTTATATATATATATATATATATATATATATATATATATATATATATATATATATATATATATATATATATATATATATATATATATATATATATATATATATATATATATATATATATATATATATATATATATTCTAGACATGATGGTAAATGTCAACGATAGTTAACCTGACTAAAAAAGACCCTGCAGTATATAACTCGAATAACTCTAGAAGCATCATTGGTGGGCGTCTTGATTTAAACACAGAGTTCTTATGGCGACATTTTTTACTACTATCGATAATTGCACATGATAACAGATGTGTCTTTCAATTTTAGATCAAATTTTAGGAATCTCGAATGCGGTCTTATCAGGCAGATGCATGACCATTATTACACCTGCAGACTGTTTTTTTTAAAGTTTAATTTAGCAGTCACATTTTTAGATCATATCAGATCGGCATACATGAAGAAGCCCATGGCCAATGAGCCATATAAGTACAGGTCATAGAGTAGGTTAAATCAATTTTTATTTTGTCCTCCACTGAGTTGGTTTGATTCTTGACTTGCCCGAAAAATTGTGCTGCATGTAGACAGACATTGTACACAATGAGCATACTGGCAAAAAATGTTAAGCAGAATTACTTGTATTCAGTTCAGTTCAGTTCAACTCGTTGGCGCCCCGCCAACAGTACCTGCAGAGTGAGTCACTTACAGGAGCTTCTAAATGGTAAATGTGTTTTAATCACTTTTAATTCGAGCGGAACTGAATCGTATGCAGAAATTCAAGCCGGGAACAGTTTAAAAAAATCATCATCAAGACATACACAATACACGTCCTTTGCAATGCCGGTGCAATGTTCTGGCTACTAAGCTGCGAAGGTAGCTCAGTCAGAGTTACAGAAAAGCCACGGGTATGCGGGTATTACCCGTGAGGAAGGTTTGCAACATGGACAGTCAGAAAGAAAGGTTTCATGTCAACACACTACATAATGTACCGTAGCTAGTAAACACTGAAGTAACAAAGCAATATTTAATAGATAATAGCTTATTCCACTAGTCATGCCTTCTTTCTGAGGAAATTGGTGATCCTTCTCATTTTCAGTTTGGAAATCCCAACTTTACAACATTTTGAGTAAGGTTCATGAAAACTTTGAAAATTTTGCCCGGAGGAAGGTTGAACGCCTTTTGCAACTCTGAGGTAGGTGAGCGATTTATGTGTATTTTGCATGGATGATTATGCCTTCAACCCGCGGGAAAAGTTGCCACAAAATCGTACATTGACTATAAAACTAGGAGGATTATAATTTGGAACTTGTAGCGATTATGAAACTATTTTTTCCTCGTGTGACAAATTCAGAATGTGCACCTTAATTGACATACTTAAGAAATTTCTTTGCACTCCTTAACCTCGAAACGAGAATGTTGAAATGTTATACGCAAACTTGAAATTATGGCACTACCACCATGCATGAATTAAGCAAACGCACAATTTCAAATCCATTTTCATTTTTTGAGCAAAGAATTAATTTACGATAACACTGGGTGTGCAATTTTCTAAATTTGGGTGAGGTTTACTTTGGAATTATGGATATATAAAGACAAAACAATGGTATGCAAACGTCACACATGGTTTCAACGTACATGACTCAAAAGCTCCTAATCCTATAAAGTTTATACACGACTCAAAAGCTCATAATCCTATACAGTATATTGTTTTTATCTTTTTACTCAATATAGAAAGTTATCTACCGTGATGTCACTTGTAAGTCTTATCGATATTAGTGTAGGCTGTAGTAGCATTATTTCTTTATTTAGTAGATTGTCTTTTTTGAAAAGAAGAAACATCGATAAGACATCATGCTTTTTTTCTTAAAAAACTATGTCATTGTCTCGTCACGGCTCGAATGGTCACGTCACTGCCGCACGTTCTCATCAAGCTTTGTGTGAACAGTTTTGACAATGGCTTTGAAATAAGTTCAAATTAATGTTCACTTAAATGCTTGTAGGAAATCTTCGGAGTGTAACGTTTTCACGAGCGATTTATCCTAGCCAGACTTTTCGGCAGAAGTTTGAATGGATTTTTTCTTTGCACGTTTATTTTCCCTTGACAGTTTGATAGATTTCACAATTACGCATCACAATCTGTTCCCATTTTTTCTATTTCCTATACATATGTCGATATTATGTATACGTAATATGCTTATGGAGCACGACGGGAGCAGTGACGAGAGAATTGTCGTATTTTTTCACCGATCCATAGAAGTTTGCATACACGACATCAAAAACCTTGCATATATTATATATATATATATATATATATATATATATATATATATATATATATATATATATATATATATATATATATATATATATATATATATACATACATATATATATAAATATATATATATATATTGAGCACTTTCTTCATATATATGGTTTATGATTTATATATATATATATATATATATATATATATATATATATATAAATATATATTTATGGTTTTATGGTTTATATATATATATATATATATATATATATATATATATATATATATATATATATATATATATATATATATATATATATATATATATATATATATTGAGCACTTTCTTCATATATATGGTTTTATTTTTATTCCTTGTCTATATATATATATAAATATATATATATATGTCTATATATATATATATATATATATATATATATATATATATATATATATATATATATATATATATATATATATATATATATATATACACACCAATATAATTTCCTGTTATATTATAGGCGGCAACGCGTGGTCACCTCATAGCAAATTGAAATTTTAGCTCTGTGTTTGCGATGAAACAGATGTACAAATATACAAAACCGGCTATTTGACAGTTAATCGCCGAAAATCTGTCAAAAAGCCATATTTCTCCCATTACAACAGATCGGCGTGCATTCTGAAAGTCTCTTACGTGAAGTCACTTTCTTGCAAGCAGCTGCTTGCCGTCTGAGACAAATGTGAGAATATTCAAATCGTATATGCGCAGACTTTCGCCCCCCCCCCCATATATCAAACTCTATTGTGCGATATTTCAATAAAAAACACTGTGTACATTAGATGTAATTAATTAAATCTTTCAGCTGTTCGGTGTGTTTGTAAAAGAGATGAGAAAAATACACCTGTCGTTTATAAGAGGCTTCCTGTTCCATATATATGTTTAATTAATTTCGTCATATATAGATGCCCAAACAAATTTTTTAAAAAACCTTTGATATATTGGAGCAAGAAATTTTTTCAACATATGTCACAAATAATTAAGCTTGCGACAATGTATACACTGTTTAAAATATGTGTATAAGAGTTTATTGCATGAAATGGTCTGACAAATTCGACATATTTAACCTACATAAATTCTCGATTTTGCTGTTTGTGCCCTGCTCATTTACCATTGAACTCTAAGCATTTACCATTTTAATCACTTATTACAATATTTCTTCAAAAATCTGTGAGATGCACAAAAAGATTTTAAATCAATTCCCTCAGTTAATGTGTTATAATGGCTCAAGAGCTACGTGAGTGAAACATGTCTTCTGCTGTACATCGCATCATGCGTTCTGCTACAGTTCAGAAAAAATCTCTTAAAAAAGAAATTATTTTGTGTTCATGCGGTAATACAAAGGCTTCAGCGCTAAATATACATTTTTCCACAAAAATGGGTTTCAATCTCGCGGAAATATAGAAAGCGAGTCAAATATATCACTTTTAATATTGCGCCTTTGTATTTTCCCATTAAAAATATTGTCTCCAAGGTGTAAAATATTTTAAATGCGGCATATAATTACGCCCAGTGCATGGCACTGCGGAAATAAATCGCTTTTTCCATTAATTATCAACAAAAATTCGCGCGGCTCATATTAATTTTCAATTTGCGCGTTATCTGTTCAGCTGGAAAGAGTGACAATTAGTCTCGTAATGGGATTGACAATGGTAAAACTACTTGTGTTTTTGCCGCAAACAGGATTGCTATATTCGCCTAATTTCATAAAAAGCTGTTCAGCAGGCTAAAATTCACATGATACACGACTCGGCGTGTGACTGTGGCTAAATTAGTTTTATATACTAATTTTCAGCAAATAATTGTTTCCGTTCCAGTGTTTCCTCGGGTCATATGCTTCTATACTTGTCTAAAATTGCGTTTTTGCAAGCTTAGTGGCTCTATATGCAACAAATTACATGTGCTATATCAAATAACAAAAAGCTGTCAATTTAATATAGAAACATCAAGATTTAAGCGAAACAGAAATACTTAAAACAACTGCAATTTTGTAAAATATTAAGCAAATTTGTGTTGAACCACGTTTAGGTATTTAAACCCAGCGATTTATTTATACACAATAATTTATTTGAAATTTTAAGAAAACCTAGGGATAGTCAGTGAACTCTGTGTTTCACTGGAGTCATATTGAACTTTGGCCGCCATCTTTGAAGAAAGTTAATTTTGGCGCCAAATTGACTATGAAAATTGACCGTCGGTGTTATAGTCCAGATCTTTCTGTTGCTTTTGTTTTGAAATCTCGCTTTTCCACCGCAATGCAGGAAATTATTATGTAGTTATTATATAGTCCCATAACTGTTTATGTATGTAGTAATAATACTGATTTTGTTGTTTGTAGTAGATATCAGAGTGCAACACAAAGGTGTTGTAGAGCAAATATGAACTTAAAGTAACGACAATTGTAATATGACAATCGTAATATTTTAAGATTATATATGACAAAATAATAATATGTAGTCAACATGTACATATTATGTGCATTTCACACAAGCCGTACGTAACGTTCACGCGCTCAGTCAGATGTTGTTTAATTCAATCTTCTGCAATATTGATTTGTCGCCCACATTTTTCATTACGCAGCCATGTCAGGTTGAAACAGCTGCTTCGAACGACAAACATCGAACTATCTTTGTTAAACTTTGCAAATTATATCTTAAGGCATACTTTGTCTAAAATAGCAACGACGAAAATACTATCTATGAACGTTTGACATCACATGCATTTACACATTCTGCAGAAAGAAGAGCTTTACTCTTTCTATACAAGTACAAATTCGGCATATTTTAACATCCAACTGCTGTTTTTAAGGTCAAATTTATAAAAGCTTTACTATAAGTGCTGCACTGAACGCCCCACGAGGCCCTTTGCTCGCTAAAAGCTCAATTGCTTATGGTGCAAAAGGGAGAATTGAAATCCGTTCTAAAAACGAGCAGACTTCAAAAACAAAGTAACAAGATCTTGGGCATGCTTTCCCAAGAACTCTTATAAATTGAAGTCAGGCGGGACACTGCAATGTTGATGTTTATAATTTGAGGTTTAAAATTTTAAACGATAAAGAGATTTATGCACAAGTATAAGACTATGACATGCATAAGCTATGCTAGAACAAAAGCAAATTCAAAAGAAAGTTCTTTCTGCTTTGTCTTCGTTAACCTCTTGTGAAAAGTTTTTCTTTGTTATATGTTGCTTAAGCTTAATGCTTCGCATGGTGACTACATGCTTTTGGCAGTGTTGTTTGAGGTTAATGCAACCAGGATTGCAACCACCTAGAAGAGAATTTACCGTAGATGAAACTACATGCAGTATATAATATGGAAAAAGGTGAGTGATATAAGAATATGTGTACGTCCAAAAGCATTTGAACATTGTCATTGTGATTAATTGTAATTGCAAGAACAATTCATCGCCGCTTATATACAGGGGGTATGAGCAGTTTTATTTGCTCGTACTGTGCAAGGCTTTGTTTTTAGGAAGGGAATGGATAAAGACTTCTTGCTTTGCAAAGCAAAAGAGGGTCAACAAAGACAAAATTTAATATCAGACTTACAATATGCAATGTTTGTTACGACTGTCTGATATAATTCGCTTGCAACTCGAATTGTACAGTGTATAGGGTTATAGACGCCGTTTATACGCTACCTACTGGATTTGCATGGTCACGTTGATTGTTGCTGTTATTTAATTCTGTATTATTAATATTATCGTATAGTTAAAAGCTACAGGTGGACCATCGTGACCACTACCCCGTTTGCACTGTACGATATCAAATTGGATAGTTTGAAGACGAGTGTGGCTTTTAAATTTATGATAATATTAGTAATAGCCACTGAGCTCTATTTATATATGTAGTCCGGCAATGCGAATATTTCGTGTTCATCGACTGTGAAAACAACGATTTATAAAGAAATGAATTATTATAATGACTTAAAATTTGTATAGCGGAACTAAAAGCAGTTGTGGCGTTTTTGAAAGTATGCTTTGGAAGCTTGCGATAATTGCGTGCTACAATTGTAAGCAAAATTAAGTTAATGAATCGTAAACTACCTACAAAACAATTGGAACACTCGGGAAGCGTTTAGGCAAAGCTACATTCAGTCTTGATAGACGTGCACAAGTGCAAGATTTCGTATGTACAAAGCTTTCTTTGTTTGCACACGTGCGTGAACACTGAACAAACAAATCTCGCCATTACCGTGATCATCACATAGAACACTTGTCACTTGTGCATCCTTCAGTGTACAAAGAGTTTTATGCAAACGCTGACGCTCGTTTAGTAAACAATTGTTTTCCTTTTAATAAGCCCTTAATTATTTCATAACATTTTAACTAACAGTACCAAGGGCCTTGTTTCATACCACAGAATAACTCTCACTCAATTCTCTTGTCAAACTTATTTTAATGTTAATAATGGATCTCGCCGGATACTAAATCAGTCTTTGCAAGTCCACTCTGTATTATTATACCTGGAACGATAACATCAAATCTCATAGACTTAAAACAGGATTGAAAGGGAGCTATTATTCTAGGGTTGAAATAGGTGACGTTTTCGACTTCTGGTCTTCAATGGCGTCCTTCAATTTGGCTTCAAAGATGGCGGCCAAGTGATCGTTCCTGGTATAAGTATATAGAATTCACTAGCCTCTGCTAGTCCTTCCTTGGAAGGACCTCGCTTAGATGTTCTCGTTCCAGTTCTTTCTCCGCCAGATGGTCGTCATTAAAAATGAGGTCTAACAAATATGTATGTATTCATGTTTTGGCCGTTGTATTCTGTTCACTCAGTTTGGCTAAATATTGGGTTCTCGAGTAACGAAGGCACGAGACAGTTATGGGTCAGCAGTCACTCCCCCCTTCCCCCAACACACGTAAAGTGTTTGAAAGTAGATCCTTGAAATAGTATTTTCTTAATTGCAATTACATCTTAAACTTGGAGTTCAAATATGGTGAAAACGAATTTGTACTCGGAGAATACAGCTGAGCTCTTGTTTCAATTGTTTTAATGGGAAATTTTACTGAATTTTACCTTGCAAAGTATGTTTATCAGCATGCTATTTATCAGTTAGCCAGGCAATGCGCGTTTGATAATCACCAACGTTGCATGAAACAACGTTGAGATTACGATATCGATCTCATTTCCAATTTTAAATCGACTTCGAGACCAGACCGAAGGTTGATATTACAAATGACATTGACGTCATAATGAACTATATGAAGAGGGTTAATATATCGATATCTGTTTGCTAATGTTGATCCAACATTTGCGAAACAACGTCAGAATAACGTTAAGATCCTTGACGAAGTATCGTTCAACTAAATTTCAACGTTGTAACAAAGTCCTATGCCCGCTTGGTTACACGATATTAAGAACATTCCATTCCCATTACCTAGCAAAAATTTTTACTAAATCCCGTTGTCCAAATGCACAAACCCCATAATGGTCCTAGTGGCTGTATTGCTAAAATCCTAATCCGACTTCCATTTTCTACTGCTTCTTGGTCAATAGATTTCAGCCCTATTGCATGAAATCTCTCTTTTCCCAGCACAATATAGGCAATTCCCAGCCCACATCTTACCCTTTCAGGGCCCTCTGAACAACTTGCTACAATATTTTTCTGCATCCTATCAACAACCGTTATCAACAACCATTGTTTACGGTAATCCACTGTCAACAGTCATTGCTCACGGTCAACAACTATTGTTCAAAACTGAACGACATTGCTGTGACGAACGTCGACAAGTTTCTTTCATCAACTATTGCCGGCTCTTGCTCCAACAACATTGTACTGAAAGATCTTATCCTTGTGTTTTTGCAGCACTATATACCTACACTGGAAACGTTATAATGTTTTATGGACTGTTCTCACTTGTGTTTTAGGTCGAAGGATGCGTGGTACACCGGCTTTGGGTAATTAAGCTACTAACAGACGAATTTTCAAAACAACTTTTGGCAGACGTAAGTTTAGTTGAATTATGTATATCCATTTGCTGGAAATCTATCGAATTTATCAAGCCAGGCGACATGAACAGGGTTTAGCAGGTGGTATGAGTACTTTGCGGTGGTATGAGTACTTTAAATGTCCTTCAGTTCATTTGCGGGTACCATATGCACTGCTTACTTACGTCCTTGACAGGTTATTCAAATTATTTAAGTAAACAGTCAGAAATTTCATGTGAAAGTTTTGTTTAATTTTGTGACAGAAAAGGTATTTCGGGTTCTTCGAGTGAGAAGTTTATTGCCGGGTCTCTTTAACATGGAGCTTTTGCAAACCTTAGGATGCTCTTCCCTCCAAGTCTCCCAATGCGATCTGGTGGCAAGTAATGGTCTGTCATTTATATACTACTGTCTATTGTAATAATAGTTAGTGACATTCGCAGTAATACTGCTATTTGCATTCTGGTAGACACAAAAACACTGTATATGATCTCCTGAAATCAATTTTCTGTGTCTCAAGAGTCACTTTTTTAAATTTAATGTTGAAGTTGAAGCCCGCCTTCAATATTATAGGCTTTACTCTAATTCTTTCTTGGAACTATCATTTACGACATAATCATTGCTACTCATAAGCGATGCTAGTTAAGTCATTTAAACAAGGGAACGTGTCGGTATATAGTTTTATATAACATGTCGGCAATGAATCATTTTATTTTGATCAATAAAAGGCCAGGTATAGCAAATTTTATTTATGCATGCACATTTTGCTTTAATCAGAAAATGCAAAATTTACAATGGCTGTGCTTTATAATGCTGTTAAAATAGTAAAACTGGTGAGATTTAATAATCTAGAGGAATATAATACTGAAGAGTAGAGGCTACAAAGAGAGACAGGCTCAGCCCAAAAAGCGTAAGGTGCTTGCGAGATGATTGGTCATGGGCGTCACATTCCTATAGCCAGTGCCCTAAACAGAGGAAGTCACTCCCCGGAAATATTAAAGATGGGCTACTAATACCGCGGGAAAACACCTTTGTTTAGGGCACTGGCTAGGAACATGGCGCCCACGACGAATCATCACGAAAGCACCTTACGCTTTTTTTACTATAAACCTGTCCCTCTTTGTAGTCTCTACTCTTTGATAATACTCTGAAAAATTATATATACTGTCAGTATGATATAAATATTATGTTCCTGTCCCAACTACATCGAGTAAAGTTTTTTAAGCACGTTGTAATAAATTGTTTTGTATATATCACTAACCGGAAACTCTAATATGTTGACATTACTAATAACTAACCACACCCTTGAAATTAATGTAACAAAAAATATGGCGAATAAATCGAATGTTTATTACATGGCGCCCAACGTGGGGCCCTTTTCGACTCTTGAAACGATATAATATGGCCGAGGCAAAAAAATTTAAACGATTAAAAGCGATTCGAATTAGTCACAGAGGCGTTGTGGACGATTTATTAGGAGAAGCGAACGAACTCACTTGTGTGGACAGTTTAAGCGAAATTCAAAGCGGACGAATCGAAGTTATAAATACTCTACTGGAAAATAAACTAAAATCCTTGAAAGAAATCGATCAGGAAATCTTAAATATATGCGAACTGACAGCTATAAACAATGAAGTTAAGGAATCAGAAGAGATTGTGGCACAAATTATCGATTGTCAACGAAAAATTAAAGAAGCAAAGCGAAGACAGCAAATGCAACAATCGCCTACAGTAAATGTAAACAATCAAGTCGAAGTGACCGCTCAAGAAACGCAAAGTACGTCTCAAAGTGAAGGAGGGCAAGGATATGCGAAAGTTCGATTACCAAAACTGACGATGCCACGATTTAAAGGTGAGCTAACGAAATGGAATAGTTTTTGGGACAGTTTTAACGCTTCAATTCACGAAAACAACGACATATCTACAATTGACAAATTCAATTATTTGAATTCCTTACTGGAAGGAAACGCAGCACGAGCAATACACGGACTGCCTTTAACTGAGTTAAATTATCATGCGGCTATAGAGATTTTAAAGGATCGATTTTCTAAACCACAAGCTATAATATCTGCACATATGGACGAACTTTTGAAATTACAAGTATGCAATGATCGAGTCAACTCGTTGCGATTATTTTATGATAAAGTGAGTGTTCATGTTAGAGGTTTACAATCTTTGGGCGTGTCGTCCGAGCAATATGGCAGCCTATTAATTCCAATAATTATGTCGAAACTTCCCAACGATATTCGCATTCAGATTACTCGCAAAGTGAACGACGAAACGTGGAAAATAGATGAGTTATTACAAGCTATAAAACGAGAAATCGAAGTCCGAGAAGCTAGCGAAAGGATCAAGACCAATGACAACAAATCGCCTCCATATAGCAGACCTAATTCTGGATCAGCAAGTGCCTTGACAGCCAGAAGCAACGAGTCTTTTAAGTTACAATGTGTGTATTGCAAAGGAGAACACTATTCTGCTTCATGCGATATAGTAAAGGATGCTCGTGAGCGGAAAGATATTTTACGACAGAACGATAGATGTTTCAACTGTATCCGAAAGGGACATCAGGTTAAGGATTGTACAGTAAATAAAAACTGCCGTCACTGTAACAAAAGACATCATCAATCAATCTGTTTCTCTGTTCGTGACAGTACAAAGGAAGATAAATCGTGGGGTGAAGATGCTCAACGAAAACGGAACGATGATAAATCAGAGATCAAACCGACTGTTACAACAACATCAATGTATCGAAATAAAGGAAAGGTATTACTACAGACGGCGAAAGCACAAGCATACAGCGAGGATGGATCTACAAGTGCAAAAGTAAGAATTCTGTTTGATAGCGGAAGTCAGAGAACTTATATAACGAACAATTTGCAACGTAGACTACGGTTAAAGCCTAAGAAATCCGAATCGATACAACTCAACACATTTGGAGACAACAAGTTTAAAAGGCAAACGTGCAACAATGTTGAACTCCTCCTTGAGAATTCCAGTGGTGAGCGAATACATTTGACTGCGCTAAGTGTACCGGTGATCTGTTCTCCTTTACCATCCGCAGTAAACATAGACTATTCTCATTTGGAAGGACTGGAACTTGCTGACCCCATAGACGAAGATAATGAATCACATATTGACATTTTAATCGGTTCCGACTTTTATTGGCACATGGTTAGTGGAGATACAATTCGTGGAGAGACTGGTCCTGTCGCCGTTCGAAGCAAATTTGGCTGGCTTTTATCGGGTCCCACAGATGGATATGTTTCAGATGAAGGCAAAATCACATCAAATCTGATCATCGCGGGTGAAAGTGACAACTTTCTTACTGCAAACGAAAACGATGCCTTGGTAGAATGTCTAAAGCAGTTTTGGACAACAGAATCAATCGGTATTTTCGATCCCGAGCTAAACGGTGATACACAACAAGATCATTTTTTAGAAGACATAAAGTTTGATGGAACGCGATACGAAGTAGGATTACCTTGGAAAGATGGATGTCGGCCAGAATCGAATCATTACGAACTTTGTCGCAACAGACTTAAATCAATACAGAAGAAATTGATAAAAGAGCCCGAATTATTGCGAGAATACGAGAATATTATTAACGAACAGAAACGAAGTGGTATTGTAGAGGAGATACCGATCGAAGAGTGCATGGGAAACAACAAAGAAGACGTGGGAGTTCATTATATGCCTCATCATTGTGTTATTCGCACTGACCGGAAAACAACGAAACTAAGAGTAGTTTATGATGGGTCCGCGAAACCAGACGACGCTAAGATTTCACTTAACGATTCCTTGCTGACGGGACCGAATTTCATTCCTCACCTTTTTGACGTTTTGTTGAAATTCCGATGGAACCCAATCGCGTTAACAGCAGATATAGAGAAAGCTTTCCTTATGATTTCAATTGATCCATCGAACAGAGATATGTTACGCTTTCTTTGGCTGAAAGATCCGGGGGACTTAAACTCAGAGATATTAGAAATGCGTTTTTGTCGTCTTGTGTTTGGTTTGCGGCCCTCACCAGCGATACTCGGAGCGACGATCACTTACCACCTTGATAAATTGAAAGAAACTCACCCAGAGGCGAGCGAATTAGTCGATATTATAAAGAATTCATTGTACGTTGACGACTTCCTGTCGGGACAAGAGTGCGAAGAGAAAGCATTCAAAATGTATCAAGATACGAAGAATATCATGAGTAAAGGAGGTTTCAATCTCAGAAAATGGAACTCAAATTCCAAAACCGTCCTGAAGAAGATCCAGAACTGCGAAGTTGATACATCTCAGGACACTAATGATATAAGTATTGAAAAGAATGTCGTCGAAGAAAACCAGTCTTACGTGAAAACATCATTTGGTCCAACAACACCCGATGATGAAGTCCAAGTTAAAGTTTTAGGATCACGATGGAACGCTGAAACAGACAAACTTTATTTCAACTTTGACGATCCGCTGCAGTACGCCAGAACACTTCCGGCAACAAAAAGATCACTTTTAAAAATCACAGCGAAAGTATATGATCCCTTGGGACTTTTGAGTCCGTTTACAATCACGATGAAGATCCTTTTCCAAGATTTATGCAATGAAAAAGTCGATTGGGACGAAACATTGAGTGGAGATGCGCATCTTAAGTGGCTTTCATTCCTAGAGCAGTTGGAATGTTTAAGTCAAATTCAAGTACCGAGATGTTATTTCAGCGTAGAGAAGCAACCAATAAAGATACAATTACACGGATTTAGTGACGCTTCTAAACGAGCCTACGCGGCAGTGGTGTATATGAGATCTATTTACGATAATGGAAGTATTGATGTTCGACTTATTTCGTCTAAAACGAAAGTTGCGCCAACCAAACAACAAAGCATTCCAAGATTGGAACTTTTAGGAGCCACAATCCTTGTACGACTAGTCAACTCTGTCAAAAATGCATTGCCATCTACGAAAGAGATTGAAACTGTATACTGGACTGATTCGTTGACAACTTTGTTTTGGATCAAAAATAACAAAGTGTGGAAACAGTATGTTCGACATAGAGTGGAAGAAATCCTCCTGTTATCATCAAAAGACGAATGGAGATTTTGCCCTGGAAAACTTAATCCGGCTGACTTGCCATCTCGCGGTTTAAAAGGACGAGAGTTACTCGAAAGTAAAGTCTGGTGGAATGGTCCAAAGTTCTTATACGGTGCCAAAAACGAATGGCCAATCTTTCCCGAAGGTGTCACGTGCGACAAAGAAGCATTTGTTGAAATCGTAAAGGAACCACCCAACGTCAGTCATTCACTTGTAAATGCCAACAGAAATTACGCTACAACAGACCTCGATCAAGTCATCGATTGTTGTCGTCACAACAACCTGAGCAAAGTGTTACGAATAACGGCGTACGTTTTACGATTCGTTAAAAATTTACGATGTTCAATTCAGAAAACGGAAAAAACAGTGAACGAATTGACCTCCTGTGAAATTGATGAAGCAGAGAACCGTTTCCTTAAGAGCATCCAAGCAAAAGTCTTTAGTAAAGAAATGGAATTCTTAAAGGAAAACAAGAGAACAGCTCCACCTATCTACGTAACGCAATTTGGATTATATTTAGACAGCTGTGGAATACTACGATGTAAAGGACGACTAAACAACGCCCCTTTGTCGAACAGTTCAAAAAATCCAATTATCCTGCCAACAAAACATCACTTTACAGATCTTGTCGTCATAGACAATCATGAACGAACATTTCACAGTGGGACTAACATCACTCTTTCTTCGCTGAGAGAAAAATATTGGATTATACGTGGACGTGAAACAGTAAAACGCGTCCTACATGCATGTGTTCTATGCAAAAAGATCGAAGGTGTTCCCTACAACCCGAGAAGTATACCCGACCTCCCTGAAACGCGAGTATCCGAAGATCCTCCGTTCTCCCATACGGGGATTGACTTTGCTGGCCCACTTTTCATACGTAAAGAGAATCCACAAGAAACCACTTACAAAGCATATATTTGCTTGTTTACCTGTGCTTCAACGCGTGGGATACACTTGGAATTAACAACGAGCTTGAACGTGGACGCTTTCTTCCTGGCATTTCGTCGATTTACTGCGAGAAGAGGACTGCCCTCGACCATTCGGACTGACAATGCCAAGACGTTTAAACGGGCGGCCAAAGAGCTTCAACGATATACCAGATCCAATGTACTGCATAATTATATGATTAATCATCGAATATCGTGGCAATTCATTCCTCCTAACGCTCCTTGGTGGGGAGGATACTGGGAACGAATGGTAAAGATGGTGAAACAAACTCTTAAGAAAATGTTAGGCAGATCAACGCTCAACTATGATGAAATGAACACATTGTTAGTTGAAGTAGAAAGAGTTATCAATTCGCGTCCCATAACGTATGTTTATGATGACAAAGAAGCTGTAAGTTATGCCTTAACTCCTTCCCATTTAATTAATGGAAGGTCAATCTCGACGGTTCCAAACTGTCGACATTACGATGTCGTAAGTACAAATCAAACGCTCACAAGACGATCGCGTCATCATCGACATTTGTTGCAACAATTTCTTGAAAGATGGAGACGAGACTATCTTTTAAGTTTACGAGAGAGTCATAAGACAAAGTCAAGACAAGATAAGAAACCAGACATATCTGTTGGTGACATCGTTATACTCAAAAACGATTCAACTTCGAGAAATTTTTGGAAATTGGCGAAAATAGTAGAACTATTACCTGGAAGAGATGGAGCAATACGATCAGCTGTTGTGAAAGTCGGTAGCGACACAAGAAAACCAGTTTTGTTAAAAAGAGTCATACAGCAACTTATTCCAATCGAGGTACGATACAACGAAAACCAAATCGCTGATGACTCCATTAAAAGGAACATCGACAGGACGGGGAACGACGACGAAGAAGAACAAAATAGTCTACCTAGGCGAATAAGTGCCATCGTTGGAGAAGCAAGAAGAAGATATTCAAATGTCAAATAACTTTGTTGGGTTATAACAATCATTAAATTTATTATGGGACGGTGATTCATATTGAAAATTAGGGAATTTGGAACTTTGATCACCCAGGGTGATCAACCTCGGGCAGTGTAATAAATTGTTTTGTATATATCACTAACCGGAAACTCTAATATGTTGACATTACTAATAACTAACCACACCCTTGAAATTAATGTAACAAAAAATATGGCGAATAAATCGAATGTTTATTACACACGTCGCCATATTTAAGACTCGTATTTTAGAATTGGCTAAAGTGTATGCGTTTAAATGAAACAAGTTGGTGGGGAAAATAAACATTAGTTTAATTAATATGTAGGCTATTAATAAAAAGCTCTTCCTGGTTGGCTGAGCACGGATTATTACCCAGTAACCACCTAATATTGACCATCGCAATAACCGCCGTTTTGTCGATTCGCTCCAACATGATTTTATCTCAGTTTTGTTTTGTCTAACAATGTTATGTGAAAAGGAATGAGTGCTGAGATTGTTTGCAATTTTTAATCATGTATCAATATTATTAACTGCTTTCAGCAGCAGAATTTGAGCAAAATTTGCGCGTATTTTTTTCAAAACATTTTCCAATTACCTGTGTATATAAATATACTAAAAAATTATTCGCCCCAGGCTCCGTAGTGATATGGCACCTCGACCTGGTCGTTTTGATGAGTAGAGTGCTTGTATAGAAGTGCCTGGGTATTTGTCTTTTCTGGCAATGGTATATAAGCGCTTTGATATTCATCAATAAGTACTTAATTGGCCTTCGGTAAATACTTGTTAAATCTTGTACTGAAAATACCAAAATGACGCCAGCGTTTTGAGCCAATATGCTTCATCTGATATTGTTTGAGCTTGAGACAAACTATTAGAGTACATCCCGGTCCTCCAGTTATCCCGGCCTACAGTTATTTTACTAGCACCAGTGGTTTACTAATACTATCCCTCGTTCTCGGATTAGTGTGGCATATTGAAGCGTTACAATAAGCAAAATGTCGAACTATAATTAAACCTTTAATAATATGACACTCGATAGAGAACAACGAAAAATTCGTTGTCTCGAGTCTTAGTCGAGAGCGGGATTTGAACTCGAATCTTCAGGTTTCTAGACTGCTGGTCTGGCAATTGTTCTCTGCGGTGTAATATTAATATAAATCTAGTTTTTCATATGTCTGAGGATTGTTTTTAAATTAACTCTCCTACATAAATAGATCACTCACTTGTGCGGAGATGCTTATGGCTAATTCCACACGAACAGCAATTTCTAAAACAGCGATGGCTCTGCCAAAAATTGTGAGATGAATACAGCAAATTCGGCGGTCCATTGGGGTAGTAGTGGCACGGAAGAAATTCCCTGACTGGTCGGGGAATTGCCATATTCCTGAGAAATGAACTTCTCTTCAAGGTGAACCAACAATTTTTGCACATTGATTGTCGTAAAACAGTTCCATCGACTTTCAAGTGATACGAATTTGCGTTCCGTCTCAGTTAGTTCGCCTTTTAAACAATGCTCAATAGCTGCGTCTTTTCTTTTAAGCGTGTCAATGTAAAGTTATCAAAGGCACTGTTCTTGTGTTTATCGAAGAACCCTTGTGATGTTTATTCACGAACAGCTGTGCTGAATGGGTTAAAAACCGACGAAATTTTCAATCAATGATTGTTAACTCAGTTGCTTTTAAAAAGAACGGTTATACGATGGGCGTTTGAGCAGCTTGCTGCATTTAAATAACCCACTTAACTCGCTTGACCTTCGCGCGGCAATTTATCAAGATCGCTCGTTTCTAGAATTCCTTTAACGCCACATTACGTCATCATATATCATACGGGGAGTTGTCGTGTGACTACATTGCAGTACCTTAGTAACTCATGATTCGTATTACATCGAGCGCTTACCGTCGAACTCTAGAGAGGTTCAGATTTGACTTCCTCTACCACTACCGCTACCTTTTCTCGATTTTTAAAGAATTTGATTGGTTAATCGGGTAGGTCCGACGCATCTGATTGGCTGAAAGATAGATTAAGGTAGCGGTAGAGGTATTGGAAACCAAATCTGAACCTCATTAATAATGAAAACGAGAAGAGGAGTGCTGACGACCCATTTTATACCCATGACTCTCTCTCTTGCGCACGCGCCATGGGGAGAGTAGGTCTGTGACGTAAATTCCGGACAACGCATTCAATTATAGTGTAATAACCATTTCCTCCACAGGCGCTTAGTTTAGGAAGGGCGGTTGGCGGACTGCGTGGGTTGTGAACGAAACGCTTGCACAGGAGGTAGTGTAAATACTACAAGAAAGCTTTGTTGTCGTCCGAAATTACACACATTAGCTACCAGACTGCTAGAAAGGACGCGCGGTTGCAAATCAAAATGGCGGAAATTTTTAATTTGATTTCAATATTCAAGGACGGTCGGTTCAACACTATGACGTTCATTATTAATTCAAGCATGGTTGATCCATGATTTTTCAATATTTTTTTAACGGCTGCATTTTCAGACGTTAGTTCAACATGTGCATTTAACAAACGTAATAATTTGCCCGCTTGCTGGCCTAGTAGTTATTCCATCCATTCAAATTGCCACAAAATTAGTATTCTAATGAAACTCGTGCAAGTGTTATCATCTAATCTTCGCATGTACCTTATCTCGCAAACACCGACAAAAATATGATAAAAGACTTTGCTAGTGACACCTGCAAAATCCTTTATATTAATACAAAGTGGGACGCCGAAGCGTGTAAAATGACTGATATAGACGCCGTATAATTACTTTTAATTACTATGTCGGTATTCTCAGAATTCCACATAAGACGAACTTATCTGTATGTGTGGGCTGATTATAATGGCTCGCCCAGCTAACGGGACTGCTGATCAATATACCTTTATCTTTAGTGATACCTTTACTCAGATCATAGGCGTTACATTCGAGATAGGGTCAGATACACTTAAATTTACTTTGGAACCCCGTAAATTAACTTTATATATATATATATATATATATGTATATATATGTATACAGCTAATTCAAATAAGGTTGACATCAACAATAGTCAAATGGCAAATGTGCAATATGCATGAGCATAAAAAATGATGGTAATAATATAGTTTTAAATAAGATCAAGACATCAGCAGCCTTGCTGGATTATAAATGCAGTATCTATATAATGATATCTTTTACATTCGCATATAAAGAATCATCATTCTTTTGGCACTCGATTGACTATTGTCAATGTCAACCTTAATTGAATTAGCTGTATATATATATAACATATATATATATATATATATACAGGGTGTATCAAAAAAAAGGTAATCGAACTTTGCAGTGCTCTAGCGCGTTCATTATACAATCTACAGAAATCATTCTTTCGCAGGCGGAAAGACCAGGTTTTTAGCTTGCAATTGTCATCATTTTTGTGAAATTTGAAGAAAGATTGGGCAAATACGAATCAAATGAAAATAGCCGGTCGAAATCGCATATTTCCACCTCTGAGCATTATTAGGGCGGCGAATAAGAAAAGAAAATTTCATTAATCATTTATCTGTCACGAGAAACAATTAACATCACTAATAAAATGCCAGAAGTTTACTACGTAAGCTAAAATTGGTCAATTAATTTTGTAATTTAATTCCCTAATGGGATTAAATTTCAACAGATTTTCAGTAAACTCCCAACGGTGAAAAAATGCGATTTTGATCTGCAATTTTTATCGCATTTGTATTTGCTTGATTTTTCTTCAAATTTTATAAAAACGATGGCAATTAAAAGCTAAAAGCCTGGTCTTTCCAACTACGTAAGAATTATTTCTGTATGTTAAATATTGAACGCCATAGAGCACATCAAAGTTCGATTACCTTTTTTTTGATACACCCTGTATATATATATATATATATATATATATATATAAATATATATATATATATATATATATATATATATATATATATATATATATATATATATATATATATATATATATATATATATATATATATATATGTATATATATGTAGATATGTATATATGTATATATATGTATATATATGTATATATGTATATATGTATATATGTATATATGTATATATGTGTATATATGTGTATATATGTGTATATATATGTATATATGTATATATGTACGTATATATATATATATATATATATATATATATATATATATATATATATATATATATATATATATATATATATATTTATATATATATATATATGTATATATATATATATATATATGTATATATATATATATATATGTATATATATGTATATATATGTATATATGTGTATATATGTGTATATATGTGTATATATATGTATATATATGTATATATATGTATATATGTATATATGTATATATGTATATATATATATATATATATATATATATATATATATATATATATATATATATATATATATATATATATATATATATATATATATATATATATATATGTATATATATGTGTATATATATATATATATATATATATATATATATATATATATATATATATATATATATATATATATATGTATATATATGTATATATATGTATATATATGTATATGTATAGGTTATCATATGAGAGGCGAGATGATATCAGTTTTATCGTTCGAGAGACGATATCATATTTTGTCACGAGTGAGCGCAGCGAACGAGGGACAAAATATGATAACGTAACGAGAGCGATAAAACTGATATTACCGAGTCCCGAATATGATAACCTATTTATCACATACTTGTGCCTTTCCCTAGAGCAAAAACCAGATTATACTTTCAAATTATTTACACTTCGAGTACATTTCAAAATGAATTAAAAATGATTGTTTAAAATACGCTAAACAGGTAGAAATTACAAAAACAAACCAAAAATAACTTATCTTTTAATAGCTACAAATTTCTTTGTGTTATTTTCCTTGTATTATTTAATATTTTTATTCTTATCTCTCATCGATCCTTCAGTCGCACGCCATCTTTGTTTTGAGCGGGACAAAAAACGATATCACGGGACAAAAAACGATATCACGGGACAAAAAACGATATCACGGGACATATTGTTTTTATGTCACCGTGTTATCGCCCCGATAAAGGCACAAGTATGTGATAAATATTATTATTATATACTGAATGTCAAAGTTCATTTATTCCTGTTTCTTATTGGTTAAGAACGTATCACGTGATAGTGGAGAAATTCTACTGTCTCCCTGGCAACGTAGCTAAGCGGTGGACACTCCTTTTATTCACCGGTAAATAACAAATCCACAGAGCCTCACGGAGCCTTCTCGGGTAAAAGGTAATCCTTTTTACACATGTTTGATTGATTTGTGGTACTTTTCTTCTCTTTTGACACTCAGTATATAATAAAATACTTATTGGCTGAGACCTCGGGAAAGCAGTATGTTTTGTGGACCCTCGACTGTCGATGTTTCCCTCGGCTTTGCCTCGGGAAACATCGACAGTCTCTGGTCCACAAAACATACTGTTTCCCTCGGTCTCAGTCAATAAGTGTTAATTATATGTATTTACATATCTTAAGCAAAAAATCTTTTTATTAAAAGTTTTTTTCGGGGTAAAAGAATTAATATAACAAATGAATCAGTTCGTAAACCTTTATTTTTCGGCATTTTAAAAGAAGGCAAACATTTAGCAGTGGTTTTTAGCTTAATTTTTACATCCAAAAAAAGTTTTAACAGTCGATAGTTCCATAGACATTGCTGGTCTTGTTTGAAATATGTGAACACTAAATCCTGGAACATGCTTAAAGTGAAGTTACAGTGTTTTTAAGTATATAGCGCTTTAATTAGCCCGCGTTTCCAGTCAATCCATTAATCCTCCAGGCTCAGATATTGGTATGAACAAGCGTTGCATGCTCAAAAGAGGACACGTGGAGAATACTCATTTCTTTTATTATTTTCGATATGAAGAAGGAAACATTAAAAAATGACGATGTGCAAAAATTTATTCTTAAATTAGTGATGAGTTTAAGCGGAACTAGATTATCTTACAGAAAAAAAAGTGAAAATCGGAATAGTGTGAGAATTAATAGCATGAATTCAAAACTTCTGAATCGGCTCAGAGTTGTGAACGAGCACTCGTTAAAGTTACAGAACGTCGGAAAAGTTTCGGTCAGCTAAGAATTGAAACCGGTTAATTCAAAACTGAATTTTGCTCTAAAAGCCTGTCAGCGTAGCTTGTGTACACATCTTCTGAATACATTTCAACGGTTGTCCCATGGGTTAGGGTAAAGTTTGAAGATGGTTTCAGAGCATGTTGTTTGTAAGTAGTTTTAGACAATTCTTGCCTGGAACAATAGTAGTTTTGGTATAATGAAGTTTTGAAAGACACGGACGTGTAAAAACACAGAAACGAAAACAGTAGTGGCTAGCGCTAACCAAGCTGTAAACAGCTGCCCCAAGAAGACTATTGTCTTCAGACAAGAAATCCAAAGAAGTCCGGCTTTCAAAACTTCAGTAAACAATAGAGTTTACTTTAAATGTTCGGTTAGGCCATGTAGCGTGAGATTGACATGCTTGTCTGTCAATTTTTTTGGCGCTCGGTGAAATTCGGCCGTCTTTACGATGTCGCATACAGCAGTGTGATATTTACCACAACACACCTCGTGACCTACAGGCATAGCGAAAATGACGTCATACCTGAGGACTTCAAGAACGATTATGTAACGTATCATAGCTAAGATTTTAGTAAGTTAGACAAATTCATTACAAACCTTTAATTCGTCCACATTCCTTCTTGGTCTCCTCTTGGCAGCGAGCAGAGAAACTCTCTTTAGGTCTGCTCTTAGCGGCGAACAGAGAACTTTCTTTAGTACGTTTCACCGGCTTCTTTATGGGATGTGCGCGAAGACTTGCCTCGTAAACAGTGGCGCCGACGACAGAGTGTCGCGCTACACCCACGCTGACTTCTAACTGTAACTGCTCGTTACACAAAACAGGCTTTCCGTTCCTCATTCCTGCTTTATGTCTGAGACTCTTGGCAGGTATAATGGCACGTTCAGGTTTGTGATGTTTACATGTTTATATTCCGTCTCAGCTTCCCGAGCAACGCGAGAGTCGATTCCACACCATACGAGTCGAAGATAAACACGGCACTAACAACACCTTCCGCCTTCTCAAGCAAATATGTGAAGTGCAAAGTTCAAAATTACGCGACTGCAAAAGGCTTTAAAGTGGTTCTAATTGATACCAAACTTGTGACGGGTGAATATAATCACTGATAATCCAAAACGTTTAGCAATCCTTCTTTTAATCTACCGTGTATATCTTTGTGATGCTTTTCTCGTACATTTCTGGTCAGAACGCTCTGCTTGTTTACCGAGATATATTCCGCCACTTTTCACCGTCGTTCTCCTGTCTTTTGCAATAATTCTACCTGGTATAGCATGGGCTGTTGGTCAGATTGTTGATTTTGAAACTTTGCGAGAGTTTTGCCGTTTTTCCCACGAGCTATCTACCTTTAATGATATGCATCAACTCAAGTGCGCTGTCGAGAATCCAAACTTCGAAATCTTCACAAAGTTTATTGAACCAATATTGGTCGTTGAGCCTCTCTCGATTCTCTTATTTCTCCTTGTAAGGATATCTTCGCTTTTGTTTGTTGTTTAGATTCCTGTAATTTTCCCAATTCCTTTTTTTACGTCAGGAACACATCAAGCATCCAGTCGACCTTTCGTGTATTTTGAAGGTTATAATTGATCGTTTAGAATTCCACGATACATAAAACTTTACTCAGTTGCTTGGGATTGTTTTGAAATTGTTTCACAAAGAGTGGTGAACTAGGTTTGTTGTTTGGACTCAACGGTTGCTCTAAATAGATTTAGTAGAATCATACTAGCATACTAATGCGAATGCTGTAATTTGATTGGCTACTCTACTCGCTATCTATTCCTCGATAGATAGCGAGTAGCAAAACAACAATTTTCCTGCCGTATTTTTTTAAATTCAAAGACAATATGTAATATTATCACCGCATAGAAATCTCGAGCTCGTAATCTAATTGTTAAATATTATAACTCAACAACAGTACTACGTATATAGATACTCTCCCCAGGCCATCGAACGAGAAGAAGTTACGTCACTTACTTAGCTAGTTGCGAAATAGAAGATGGTTAGGTTATTATTATTATTATGCATTTCAGTATTTTAAAAGTAGTATAAGTTAAACTGCTTACTGCTATCAATGTGAGACCGCTAATAAATGTTTTTTAGATTCCTAGTTAGAATCACAAAGATTTAAGACCTCTAAAAGCGGCTAAGAAATTTTGCTCTTTTCGAAGATTTTTTAGGCAGGTCATTAAACAATTTAGCCCCAAAATATAGAAAATGTCTGTCTGCCTAACTCATGTTTACGTTGTGGCAATTTAATCAACAAATTTTGATTTCGAGCATATGAATGCCGCGCTTATTTATTTCAAAATGATTCCTCATCGGGGCGCATGTATTCTTGCTCAGTCATTTATGTACGATTGAAAAGGCTATAATGTTAAGTTGTTGGCTTGCAGATTGAACTTTCGTCATTCCTGCTTGCCAGTGGGCATGCAGTGCTTAATGGTGCATGAGTCTGTAGCACGCATAGCTCCCACATTTGAAGCTAGAATTGCAGTCATTTTTAGTCTTTATTCCCTGTTTCCCACTGATGTAAACCTTTCACTTCTTCTAAACTTTGTTAGCACGGCAGAACTCGACTGATTATTGGAGTTCGTTAGTGCAATTCTAGTTCCCAGCTGGTCTTGCGGATGCTAAGAGTGCAGTTCATTGAATGCCTCAAGAAAATCAAGGCTTGCATTTACTTGAGCCAATGCACTGCGTGAAAATTTCGTTTCGCTGCGATAATGTAAGAGCCAGAGTGACTGCTGTACGGACTGGCGCGTGACTACACCTGACTAGGCCCTTCAAAAATACGTCATGAAAATACGACCTGACACGCAAGCTGTTAAAATACACACAATAATGACGTAAACATGCCTACCTCTGTACTATAATGTCTTGATTCTGTGTGTCGGCAATTTTGCAAAGATCTTATACCGATATATCTAGCTTTTGGCTATCTTTGGCCTGTTTACACGGAGTCGTTATATATTTGCCCTTCCAAGTTCCGTGTTTCATTCATGTATGCAAATATAATTTGATTCCGCATATAATATCAACTGCGAGCTTTTGTATCTATTCCGGTTTTTCTACAAAATGCGACACGTCCTTATATATTTGAACCACTTGGACTGAGTCTATTAAATTTCTTAGTCGAAGTTAAACGTTCTTAAACATCCACAATTCCAAGCAAGCAATTCCGTCTTGGTTTTTACTCTATTATTCTCGTAATTTCTCTCATCTCGAGCAGTTGATCTTCAAGTCTTGTCATTGAAATGGCGATAGTGTCAAACTCAACAGTATCAAATCCAATATTGCATTTACAAATTCAGACCACCTTTGGTCACTGATGTCCTTTCGTGCCGCCTACAATGTTTGTCCAGTCCATATAGTTTGCTCAGTGTCGTATCGTTTACTTCCTTCTTTAGCTCCAATGACCTTTAGTCTTTGCATAAGAGACAAATATCCCGGTGAGTTAAGTGCGAGCGCTAGTTCAAAGGTCAGTTCCTGCTACGTGTCAAACAATGATAGACAACAATATGCACTTGTAGAACGTCAGATTTATTTTATTCTGTTTATTTATACAATGTATACAATATGTCACGAAAACGTTGAAAAGAATCGACTTATACATTCGAAATTATTTCAGCATGATAGAGTCTGTGTAAAGGATAGATCTGCAAGTCAATGAGAAACGCCATGCGGAAAAAAAATCAAGATAACGGACGGAGGAGGGTGGTAAAGGGGGTTTCGCATGTTTCACCAACCTAACCTAACAGGTTTTGTGAGTGGTCGGTTATAACATAGTTAATAGAGTAGACGGTTTGGAAACTGACTAGAATAACAATAAAACTCATTTTCTATGTTGGTCAACGTTTATTCAAAAATATGGTTCTTCATCGTCACGTGTGTATTGTGTTTTCGCCAAATCCACCAATAGGAATTCTTAAATTACCCTATTGTTCAAGTCGCGGATGGCTAAATTTCCTAAAACGTTGCTATTAGTTAGTTAGGTGAAAATACAATACGCACGTGACGACGAAGGAACTCATTCCTGCATAAATCAGAACAAAAACATAGATAATGACTTATATTGTAGTTCTAATGAGTTTCCAAACCATCTAGCTCCATTAACTATGGTTGTAACAATGAAATACAATAAACTATTGAAATTGGTTTTCTAAAGAAGCACTGAATACTTCTGTTTTGAAAAACCAATCGCAAACCTGAAGATTTTAGATTGGTATCTACCCGCAATGCGTCACAAGAAAGCTCGTAACAGTGTACCCTAATTCAAAAACCTCATTCACAATTCTTGAGGAAGACACATGATGGCCCTGAAGGAGTCTTTATATGTGATAAAGATCGAGGTTGATTTACACAAAACATTTGCCTCGATTTTCTCAGCTTAAAGGGAAATAGCAACAGGCTAATTTTATCGTCTCATTCAAAAGAGACTCCAAAACAATACATAGAAGACTATTATAGAATTTTTATACCTGCCTTATTTGGTGAGATATTTTGATTCAAAATCTTAAGTTGTCCGTCCTCTTAGATATTTGTGGATATGCATGATACGTCACAACTGGGGTCACGCAATTTTATTTTCTTGTGAAACAATGATTAATATGCTCCCCATAACCGCACGTGCGGTAAGTGCTCTAGATTTCAACACGTAATAAAACGTTTTACACAATATTTGATTGTTAGTAGGTATTTAGGAGCAGCTTTGAAAGGCTTATCCCTGTTGTAACGTACGTCATCAAAACGTAGTTAATGAGGGTAAAAATAAATCCAAGATGGCAGACAGGTGAGAATATAGAAGTCTATATACTGTTTTTGAATACCTTTCAAATGAGATGAATTAAATTTTTGTTGCCATTTAACAAATAAACTCATATGCAAGATAGGTATAAAATGAATTGTTTTCGAAGCTTTTTAAAACACTCGCAATTTGCGTTTTATCAGATAGAGCTAAGCACCATTAGAGCAATCTTGCTTGTGTTTTAAGTAATATTCATGACACGAGTAGAAGTGCTTTATCAGATATAAAGACACGAAGTGCAGGCGAGCGTTTCATATCTGATAAATCACGAAGTGCCAGCATAATTTTTAAATCATGATGCAAAAACGAGCCTTTTAGCACCCCTCCTGTGAGTTTACTTGGGATAAAAATTTCACGGTATCAAGCTATATAAGCTTAAAAAATCGAGGCAAAAGTTTTGTAAAATTAACTTTATCACATATGGACTCCTTCACGGCTATGATCCCTTTGTGTATTCTTCTGGAGTTAATAACACGCCCATGTAGAACATTTTTTGTTCTAAACGTATTAAACGAATAAAAAATTTAAATCAGTTTATATGCTGAGCTTTTTGCAACACAAAACGGCAATAATAGACTTTCTGTAACGTGACATACGCCAGAAATACACCGCAGGATTTATCACAAAATTCATGAAATACGTGATTTTAACAGTCTCTATCGCTGCCGGCGGAAGTGATACGGCCTGAATGTTAGACACGAACATGAAAACCGTAAACGGCACAATGGTTACTGCCATGCATGACGTCACGATCACCATGGTTACTACGAACTTTCGATGGGCACGACCGGTGCTGGTGTCTTGAGACTCGTTACCACTCCCTTCCCGTAGCGCGCGACTTTGAGTGCCATTTCTTTTCATGTGACGTAATGTCGAAATGTTCCCGACGAAGGAGAAAAAGACACAAACCGCGTACAGTGACAAATTGTACTTCTTCACATCCTTTAGCTCAACAATTCCTTTTGGAATGCAGTAAATTATTGCCACAATTCGGGAAACATGTAGGAGCCACATAACCGCCAATAGGCTTGCGATTTTTGACGTAGTAAAATTCACTCGATACAAAATAGGTCGCGTTATACACATATGGCGTTCGACAGCCAATGCCAACAGACTCATAAGAGAGAGATCCGGGCCGAAAAAAGTAATCCCATTGTTGAAAGCGGCCGTGGCTGTGTCCACGTGCCCTATGAGTGGGAGCGCTTGAACGAGCAGCTGACCAGCACATGACTCCAAATCTCCGATGGCTAAGTTTGCGATTAGGTACGATGAAGGGTTCCTAAATACGTGTAAGGGATCCTTGATCATGCATATCAGAAGGATGAGATTGAAGAGGAAACCCGCTAAGGAAAGGACGGCAAATGCACCCGTGTATGCGTCGCTCTGCCCGAAAATCATAGTTTGCAGATTTGTCGGCTTGCCTAGCTTTGAAAAGCTTCGATCCTCGCAAATGATTGATCTAAAGCTTCACTATTATAGATAAAGGTGATTTAGGTTAGATTTGTTCAGACCAGTTGCCAATTTAACGTACATACAACGCCCGTTAGTTACATACGTTGCCTTCCGATCGTACTGTTTATGTTTAAAGTCTTTAAAGTCAAAAAAACACTTTTTTATTGAATCGTTTTAGCACCCCCAAACAGTTCTAATAATGAATGCTTCGTGAAACGACCAGTGCATTAATTCATGAGTGCACAACATTGAATGAATGCAACTGTACGCCATGATGTTGTTTTCTTTTCCAAAGATGATTATATGAACACAGACAATATCATTGCCCGATTATTGACAATCAGTAACGCAACTTTATCCAACAACAAATGTCGAATTAAAATGAACAAATACCTGTCACGCACAACAACTATAGATGTTTGTATTTTATAGAAGCAGAACAATTCCTTTCGGTTACCAGAGAAAATGAGAGAATTGAAGACAAGCTATTTGTCCATCACATACATAGTCATTCGTTTTAAGAAGTGGGGATTGTGTAATCACACATGACAACAAAGCCGGTAAGTTCTCTATAGTTTAATCATAATCCCAGCAATGTAGAATTAATTTTCATTAGTTTGTTCCACAAACATCGTCAACCAATCGAGGGAGTTTTAATTAACCAAATGCAAACAAATTATGTTTTAATTTATTACATCTCGTTCAGTGGTTTCAATTTTCCAGTCAAAAACTCAGCTTCAATTTTCCTCAATCTATCTAATTAGTTAAAAATCCGAATTGCTTCAAATGATTCTGACTTCAGACCACATAAGAAGCAATATTAAACTTTAAATTTAAATTGTTCAATCCAAAAACTCTATTCGTACCACGTGACTATGTGATTTTTCGTAGTGTCGCATGCCCATTGGCATTGCGCAGTTTTTAAGCCGAGGGTGTGATTTATCACACTGTAATAATAAATTTATCTCAGGCGACGTCCCAGGAAAGCTACACGCACCAATTAAATGCCATGTTTTTTTAAAAAAATTCTTATTCAGTATTGCTCAAACTAGTCTCGCATGTTGAATTTTCGGTGTAATATATCTCGGGTCTATAAATGATTACTAACTAATGCTGCTGATCAAATTCAATTTTAAAGTCTACAGTAAATTACAGTAATTCCGTTCAGCGAGCCTGCTGTCAATGGGAATTATATGGCCAGGCCATGAAGGCCAATGTCACTGATAGTCTGATATTGGCAAATTATCACAGGGATCGCATTGAAAAGTATTGCATTTAAAAGTCTTACTATACAACTGTGTTAAAGTGCCCATGACACGAAAATTTTTATTGTATAATGAGAAAGAGTATTTAAAACCGTAATACAAGTTCTTTTCTATTTTTGCGCTGCAACGTTTTGTTGATGAGATATTTCAGTTTGAATATTTTGCTCCGTCGGCTAATTACGTCACACTTTCCATAATGAGGCATCAGAAAGTAGATTATAAAGCTGTTTTCCTATAAAGAGACGACGTGCAAGATTAATGGAATGCTTATGTTTGTCCTTAATGTAGATATCCTTTCAATATTACGAGAATTTTGCTCATTGAAGACATAGATAACTGGTATTCAACAGCAACTCATTATGCAAAGTGTGACGTAAATTAGCCGACAAAACAAAAAATTCAAACTGAAATATCTCATCAACAAAACGTTGCAGCGCAAAAGTTTAAAAGAACTTGCATTGCAGTTTTAAATACTCTTTCACATCATGTAATAAAAATTTTGGTCATGGGCACTTTAAAAAGTCGTAAATACAAGTTGCAAATAACGCTAAAAACGAGGATTCTCTGTCATTCTCACCGTAATATTTATTCGTATAGTAGGTCGGATACCGGTTTGCCAAACTGAGGTGTGCTAGACATGATAAAAACTTACTTAATTCCATCAATTTCACCCAAATCCATGTACTTTTTTCATATAAATGATAAATTCAGCATGTTGGTTAATTTCGAACTGTCGAAAAATCATATTGAAGCAAATACATGTCCTTTTTCTTGCTTTTTCGCCATCAAAACTTTTTATTTTTCACAAATTCAAAATGGTTGACAAGATAAAGGATAAAACTAAAGTTATGTTTAAGCCAATCAAATTCCTTGTAGAAAAGAGATACTTCATTTATGCTAACTGTATTATTGTCCAGGGGCCGGTTGTATCAAAGGCGTTTAGCTTAAACGGTGGATAAGTCAAAAATATAAAACAAGTTTTTATGTTATATACACAAGATAGCTAAAGTTATTTGACCTGAGAAGAACAATTATATATAAAACTAACTATTTATTCTATTAAACTCATGATTTCGGTTCCGTACTAGGTGTAAAAGTGATTTTTAAATTTCACTTTTAAGCTAAACGGCTTTGATACAACCGGCCCCAGATAGTCTTGCCGATTGCCGAGTTAAAATAAATTGCTCTCACCCTTCGGGCTCGACAAAATACTAGAAAATATACAACGACATTGTGCACCAAAACATCCATGCAATAAAATATATAATATTAAATACGACATCTGAATCAGAGCGAGGTATGCATCTGTTAAAAATATTTTTAAGAGAATTCTATCTAATAAGAAAAATTTTGTCGCCATCACCTCTAATGACGTCGTTGACGACGAAAGACAAATTTCTTAAAAAAAATTTTCTTAAAATCTTCTTAACAGCTGTATACATCGTCTTGAGTTGAATATCATATTATTATTACTTAACCCTAAAATTAAAATGGTGCTGAAAAGCAACTTTCCGAGATTATCATGCAAGAATTTAATATAATATATAATAACGTCTCAGATATTATTTAATTACTCACTTTTGAATAGCAAACTGTACAAAAGTTTAATTAGTAACACCAATCAACATTATTTTTCCTATCTTATAATTCTCCATCATAATCAGTAGCCCTGGCAGCTAATCAGTCTAGCCGCCAAACCTATATAGATCCATATGACTTTCCAATAATGCGCCCGCAATGTCTATAAACTCGAGCTAACTTCGTGTATATTCTTGTGCAACACCCACACCTTCCAAATTGTGTCGGGAGGGAGGGGGCAAGGGACGCCCAATGTGGCAATGTTTCAATTTTCTCAGGGTCTCTGAATTTCTCCGGGCGATCATGTGATTTGCACATGCTAACAATCGGATGAAGCCAATGATAATGCAAGTCATTTCCGTGCTAGCAGCGTATCTTGTGTGTTTCTGCTCGCCTTACTCCGCGACCTCTTGAGCGTGCAAGCCAGGTCAGCAGGTCTTGTACCTCGGACAACGGCGAAGCTAGAATTCACGGAAAGATCATTTCCAGAAACTGCGGCACGGCGACTACCGGGATGTTCTGCACATGCGCCTTGAGACGGAGATTTCGATCGTCTGTTAAAAGCACAACTTTTCGTCTCATTGTAAACGGCTGATCAGCTGTAATGCACAAATAGAAAGCAAAAATACATTTGAATAAGAAATAAAAACGGTGTTGCATATACAGCCCGTTTGCCACTAGGCGACTTTATTCGCGCGACGCGAAGCGAAAACAAGAATTCAGCAACATGATTGGTCAAAATTGGTTGGCGAAAAAAGTCGCCGCGAACAAGTAGGAACCGTTCCTACTTTTTTTCGGTTCGCGCGAACAAATTTGCCAAGTGGAAAACGGGCTCAAGTGTCATGAAAGTATCGCCATTACCAGAAACATAGATCAAAACTATGGCGTCCGCATGAATAAAGTATTAAAAGCGACTAAAATGGGTATTAAACTGTTGGAGGCTAAGATAGAACAAAATATGCAAACATTCGACACATAATTAATATCTATATATGCTTGTTTCTCACACATAATTCGTCCAAAATAGATCAGTTTACTTCCTTCCTAATGATATTTAGTTTAAACTATGGCCACGTCATTTCGTTCAATGCAGCACAAACCATGTCAATTGCCTCTTGATTTATACATGAGGCTTTGCTGGGGAGACATACAGTATATATAGCTCTAATTCGAAATAAAAACTATATGTATCGATGTCTTTTAAAAACTTGTAAAACCGGCCGTAATAGGCAGTTGAGGTGCTTCCACAACGTCGTGAAATTGGGACAGTCTTAATATGGACATGTAGTAATCTCTGACAGTGGCGAAGTCATCTCGACAATTTGGTCATGTTATACAAATTTTAAATCATTATCATTGATCATTTCTTCAGAAATGATTTTTTTTCATGCACGGGTGGAAAAGACGGAACGAGCCATATCGAGAAACAGAAAAAAACTTCTTGATGGTTTGTTTTTCACGTGATATTTGATTGAGGTCTAAATGAAACATTTCTTGTCAATGTCCTTTTAAGATGACCAACAATATTCTAACACCACACCTGTTGCAAGTTTATTAACGACGTCCATCTTGGCGTCACAGTAGTGTGTGCAACAATTGAGGATGACATCATCGTTTATGCCCTGCAATAACGTAATAAATTTCGTTAATAAATTTTATTCCATTTACAGTCTGTTTCATTTACAATCGTGAAAATGTATTGCGATGAAAAGCTGTTAACAACTTGATGGGACCATAAGACTTGTTACAAGGTTGTTCCAACAAGTCTGATACAGTCATGATATAACAAAAATGTTACAAGGTCCACAAAACGTTGTCATATCATGACTATATTAGCCATGGCTATTACAACTTTGTGACAAGTCTCATAATATCAATAAGGTTGTTACAACTTGTTAACGCAGCTTGTTCCAAACTTGTTGACAACTCGCAACAAACCAAGTGAACACAATATGTTTACGGCTTGTGAACAGGCTTGCCACAAGTTGTTAGATTTTTTACATTAAAACCCTTCACCCATCTAGTTATAAGATCTTCCAAATAACAGGTGCTAAATACTCCAGGCATAAGAAATGAACGATTATTGATAAAGTGTTTCTAAACCATTTACCATTCCAGCCGTCGGCTCTTCGCTACGAAACGCAATGGTAGTCAACACTGATCCCTTGCTAGTCAACGCGAGCATTTGTGAATCTGTGAGGCTAAACCGATACTCCAAGAAATCAACTGCAGCCCTGTAACGACCACATCGAAAAAAACAAAAGGTATGTTGAGATTTTGCAGTATGTATGTCGACAAAAAACCCGCAACAAAACATTACCTTGCTTGATTTGCGACAAAGTCCGCACGTTGCTGCTGTTCGGCATCTGCAGCCGAAACACCCTTCGCTAAGCCGTCTAATTCGTTTATTACTAAAAAAATTATATTTGCTTTTTAAATAACGAAATGTACTAAAAAGCGTACACGCAAAAATATAAATGAATTGAGCTGAAGTCTACTACATAGGATTTCACACAGAAATTCTCGCTCTTCCTTCTACTCTGCGACCCACGATATTAGTTTTATAAGATATTTATGCCGTACGAATTCAAAATGAGCATTTCTATTCATTAAAACTTACGAACATCAAAACAAAGTTGTGAGAAGACGTTTACGATGTTGATATTCGATGTTAGTCACATGACTGAAAATATATGGCGCTGTTCCATATTTCAGGCGGACCACGCTATTAGTTCTAAAATGGATAAAAATGGGAGGCGTTAGGCGTTTGAAGGAGAACTGTTCGTAAATTATCATGATCAACGTCTATCAACATTTTGAGAAAGTTTGCTTTGCCATATATCTTCAAAATTAGCAATGATGGATTCCTGGTAAGCAATAATAATTCTAAAAATACCTCCACTGGTGTCGTGGAATAAACGTTTGGAACTGGATTGAGGCAAAAAAATGCTTGAGAGCACAACGGAAGCTTGTCCTTTTGACGGGCAGACGAAATCAGCATGATAAAGCTTGGAAATGCATGCATGTGTTAGATTGTTGATATTCAATGATGGTATGTGACAAGCGAGGCTAAGGAGTCAACAAAAAAGTGGTAAAGTAAACGAATTCTGCTGGTAACAGCGGAAATAGGGATCAGAGGTGTCTTTTGCACATTTAGGCACATATGAAGACATGTTGGTTGCTAATAGTCCGGATCTAAATGATCGTTCTACCACTTCTTTCGCAGGTACCTAAAACCTTTCATCAGAAGTTCCTTTTCCCAGCATTAGGGCATTATCATGTTGATCTCGACTTGTCTGTCTTTTCTGTCTCGACTTGTAGTGCTCTCAAGTACTTTTTTGCTCAATCCAGTTCCAAACGTTTATTCCACGACACCAGTGGAGGTACTTTTAGAATTATTATTGCTTACCAGGAATCCATCATTGCTAGTTTTGAAGATATATGGCAAAGCAAACTTTCTCAAAATGTTGATAGACGTTGATCATGATAATTTACGAACAGTTCTCCTTCAAACGCTTCACGCCTCCCATTCTTATCCATTTTAGAAGTCCAGAATCCCTCTTTTCCACCGTTCCAATTAATCTTTGAAAAATCTTTCAACTATGACACCAAGTTCGTTAATTTTCTAACTAAAACATTCTCTTGTTGTTACCTATGCTGTTTTGTTTAAAGAATGTCGTTTCTACTGCCAATTAAGTTAAAAACAACGTCTTATCGTGTTATCATATTTTCAAAAATAATAGCGTGGTCCGCCTGAAATATGGAATAGCGCCATATATTTTCAGTCATATGACTAACATCAAATACCAACTTCGTAAAGATCTTCCCACAACTTTGTTTTGGTGTTCGTAAGTTTTAATGAATAGCAATGCTCATTTTGAATATGACGGCATAAATATCTTATAAAACTAATATCGTGGGTCGCAGTGTAGTACATAGAAACAATCGTCTTTGGGTTTCTGCTTGCCGTTAGCATCAATGAATGCTAACAATCTCTTTGGTATTGACTTCATCAATCGCTTGCTCAACTTCTTGTCCTGGTCGATCTATCTCTCTCTAAATTTTATCTACCATCAACCTCCTGATTTTTCACATAGTCCAGCCCGTTGTCTTGTTGATTCAACCTGATCCATTCTTTCATGTCCGTAATTCCCGCTGTTTGAACACCTTTATGTTGCGGTCAGCGAACTGGAACATGATGATCCCCTTGGTCTGGGCGAGGTCAAACAATGCTTGCTTGTGTTGATCAACTTGACCATCTCTGCATGTATTACAAATATTTAACTCCTCCAATTTCAGACGCAAATGACGTTTGAAAATCCCAAAGTCTCAGCTCTTTTACGTGAATACAACACCTTTTTGCATGCATAAGGATTGCACGTAAATAAAAAAAGTTACTGAATACCATGAAAAGATGCACTAAAGACCACATTTTTGCTTGTTTCAATCTTGTTGATATATCATACTTGGGACAAACAGTGCGAACACAGCTTTTCTCTGCAAGATTTGAGATGAAATCAAAACAGATGTTTACTTACCAACAAGCGGTATAACAAAAGTGAAGTGCCTAGATTCTACAATGTACTGCAGGCCAGGGAGGTGGTCAATAAAACAATTGGTATCGGGCACAAGATATTGCGGGTTAATTTCCAGCACCAATGTTGGCTTGCTCGAATGTTCCACTAAGACAGCCTGGAAATATTCAAGAGTAAAATATGAAGTTTGCTTTCATTTTTAAAACATAACACGAATAGTCACGAAACATGAAGAAAAAGTGTTTACAAGCCGGTTACATGAGGGGAAAATATTGCTTCTCTGTATACGGCCTTGATGCTGTTCTTGATCATTTCTTCACTAATGTCCAACACATATAAAACGCTTCTCCATTATATGTTTATAATTCTTGCTCAAAATTGTCCCATCAAATTTGGATTACAGTGCAATACCTGAGCCTCCTCTTCTCTCTGTTTCTGATTCAATATTTCTTTTGTTAGGGCGTCCTTTTTGGCCTTAAAAGAAAAGAAGTGTATGAGCCAAAAAAGAAAAGGTAATTCGAGACCAAGGCGCCCAAGAAATATTTCTTTGTTCGCACGAGCTAGTGTTTCTCACCACAATGCTTCCTAAGTTTGCCCACTTTGGGAAACGTTGACAAGAACAATGTTTTCTGGTGTACAACAAAATGTTGCAATCTTGCAGAAACATTGTAATAATCCCTTCAACTTCGCAATTGAATAGCGCAGATGCAACGTTTGTAAATTTACCTTGAGTTCTTTTACAGGGGTCGGTAATTCTTCGCTGTAACGAAAATGAGAAACAAATACTATTACAATGTAGTGGACGTCCTAAAACATCCAACCACAAAATTTATTGGTTTATTTACACTACTCTGTTTCGTTATAGAAGATTCAAAGTTTCCATAATAGATTGGAAATCTTATTATTCATAACAATACGTGTCTAAAAAACTCATTCAAACATGGTAACAACTACATAGTAGAAAAAATAAGAATAAGTAAAAGAAATTCACCAATTTTTTGGCAAAACAACGACAAAATATACAGTTTAAAATCATGATAAGTACTATCCTAAAGCCTGGTTCACACTAGTCGTCATATCAGAGATGACTTTCTGGTCAATGTGACTGAGTGAATTCTATACCATTCACATACGTGAAAAGGAGAAAATCCCCGATTTTAACGACAATTAAAGCCCGCTTTCCACTTCAATCGTATCCTAGGGAAACGTAGCGTATTTCATTGTTTCGTGAACACTCAAGCGGAGCAAATGATATGAACACAATGAAATACGATACGTTTCGCTACGGTACGATTGAAGTGGAAACCGGCCTTAAGAGTGAGCTGTGGAACCAAGCTTAAGTAAGGCCTTCCTGTGCCCCGCAGTAGAGCAGAACTGAAGATGTTTCCACTTACTCAGAATAAATATCTTCAACACTCTCAATTATGACATCATCTTCAATTTCATCCTATGCAAAGATTCCATTGTTACTAGATGACGAAACTGGCGTCCCAAAGTGGAAGCATTATTCTCATATGCAGCATAAAGTACTGCGCTTATACACTAATTTTCCCGTCTTTTCCCTTAACAGTGATGGATTAGCCTACCTCGTCAATTTCGTTCCCAATCTCCTGGTTCTCCTCTGTTGGAGCACTCGTCATGATATCTGTGACGTAATAGCTACGACTGCTTTCATCGAATCTTAAAGGTAGGTCTTCAAACTCGCACAAGAATGTTGCAATCTTTTGTAGTGCCTCGTCTCTAAGTAAACGATATGCCGTTTCCTGGATACGAAAGTATAAAACAAAATGAATTTCGGGTCGGAGTAGGTAGTATTCTACAATAAACTGTCGTAGTTTGTGCCTGAACTACTTGAAAAAGATATCTCAAACGTGGTCCAGTGTAAGTAGTATTCTACAATACGCTGTCGTAGTTTGTGTCTGAACTACTTGAAAAAGATATCTCAAACGTGGTCCGGGGTAGGTAGTATTCTACAATAAGCTGCCGTGGTTTTTGCCTGAACTACCGGCAAAAATATTCAAACGTGGTTGACAGGTCCAGCGTATAAATACTAAACTTTCGTGGTTTGTGTCCTACCTGCGTTCACGACATAACAACAAACTACATTAATGAATTTATTATTTTATTGTATTATATACTTTCAAGAAAAAATGAGAATGCGAGATTAATATAATTACAGTTAACAGCTTCGCGTGTGCCCGGATGATTACTTAGTTTTACAGACTGCAGTGCCTGTTTAAATTATGACACCATTTTGAAACTAAATTTTGACATGTACATGCAGTGCTAATGAACATTTATTAACGGTGCCACTACTGCCTTGTACAATTTCGCTTTCATTTTGTTCATGGGTACAGCTTATCCTACTTGTATTCTGTAGTGTAAATAATGTTATAATAATTTGTCGTGATAATGGTACGACCTTGCTTTGTTGTTACGGATTTTACAAATTCAGTTCTGACCGACACGGACAGATTTCTCGACGATCCATCCAGGCATTGCACTCGTTCTTCGTGCAAAGCATAGGAGCCGGTAGGAAGCTTGCTTTCAGAACCGTAGCTTCGTCCGCTGCTCAACAAGGCGCTCTGAATCGCGCTTGGCAGGCGGCTAAAAAACCGAGCATTTCTAGAGGAGCTTTGTAGTTGGCTCGCAATTCGTCTCGCTCTCTCATTTTCCCATTTCTGTGCCATTTCAGATTGCAACTTGTTTATTCTGTTGATGCTGCTCTCGGCGCGCTGGGAGTTTCCAGACTGACGCAAGGCTCCTTGTAGCTCGAACAAGGACTGTACTACTTTTCGTGGAATAAAGACTTGCCATCCGCCGCCGAGATAATGTTCTTGTGCTCCGACTTTTCCTTCGAACAAGAAAACTCCTTTCGGTACGTACAGTGTGCTCTGGTATTCAAGAGTATTTCCCCACCTCGGCAGAACGGCCATGTCGTGACGGTAGGATTCGTTTCCCCCTCTTTGCTCGACACTCCAGTATTGTCCCTCTTGCCCCGTCTGACCGCCATGGAGTCGATACAGCATTACAAAGTCATCCTTAGCAGTTGTTACGAAGTAATTTCCACCACAAAAGTTGTTCATGTGCTCGCCTTCGAAAACATTTAACGGACCGTATTCGTGAGGTCCAACGTGCATCTTGACTTTAGTCAAGTTATGAGGAATATTTCCAGCCATTGTGTGCGCAAGAGACTCTCGACAAAACAAATAACTGTGTAAAATGTTCAGCAATTCTTCGAAACGAATTACGCCACACCATAGAAGCCCAGACAGCCGATTTGAAGTAAATAAAATATATCATAATAAAGTAAATCACTTAAAATATGATTTGAAATTTAAAATTAGCTATAAAATTTGTTTTAGAACCATATATGTAACGTTTTCTGGTCACGCCATTGATGATACAGCTAAATCACACTGCGACCAGAAAACGTTACATATTTGATATTTTAAATCATACTTTAAGTGATTTACGAGTTTTTATTCGCTTAAAACCGTCTGTCTGGGCTCCTATGGCTACACAATTCAGGCCTTCAATATGACTTCTTGGATAATATTATTTAAAGGCAAGATTTAAAGTGCAATTTCGGGTTGAAATCATTCACATGCAAGGACAGACTGGCAACTTTCCAGCCTTGGTCAGGAATAAAATGTGGGCCGTTATACAAGTGCACAATACATAGTTTTTTAAATAATCATTTTCTTCGCTTAAAATAACACGTAAATTCTATACTAGTAAATGACATTAACGACAAGTTGTAATGTGAGCAAGCGGAGCGTCTATATCATAAAAAAGGTTACCTATTTAAAACAACTTTGAGATAAATGTTGAATTATCCGTCCCCCTCCCCTCCCCTCCCTCCCCATTCCCCCCCCCCCAATACTTATCCGGCCTCGTTCCTCGAGGACCTAAAAATCCATGATACTTTTTTCAACTGCTCACGGCTTGAAATTCGACACATGTGCGTGTGATTTCTACTTGAGACTAAGACACATTAGCCCTTCAGAAGTGCCACAAAGTCATCTGATGTAAAAGCTTTTTAATTTCTATAATGTTTTCGTTGCAGCCTTGCTTGGAAGCATTAAGTGCTTGACAGTACATTACCTTCTCGGAATCCGAACGAGCGCCGCTCCGTGGCTTGAAAGATTGGGATAGGAGATTGAACCCATTGAGATGGTCATCCTCAGGTAACGTAAGAACTTTTTCACCTGCGAAAATAGCAATAAAAAATTGCACGTCAGTAAGTAGGGTTGTTAGTGTCAGTAGTAGCTAGGAAGTAGACCTTACGTCACGCGGTTTTCAATGCATGTAAACCTTTATATTTCCGACATGTTTCCCACATTGCATTGCAATTCGTTGTTCAACTCTGGCGTGACGTAAGGACCTCTAACGTCTATCTAAGAAGGCCATTTAGTTTTGACTTGTCTGTGTTAATATTATCAAGTTTGCTATAGCTTATTTTCAACGACAAAATGCTGTGGTCGTACTTGTTCTCGCATAATCAAATCTAAAGCTCGTTGATATCTCCACAACAGACCACCGATCACGATTATATTTATAATATAGTTATTTTTGTTAATATTCCCGAGCACTAACAGCGTACCCATGATCAACTAAGCGATAATTGGAAAACTACCTGGGACTGCAGAAGCTGTCTTTTCCAATTCATATTGTCGACTTAGAGTATTTAAGAAAACAGAAATACCGCTCCAGAACTCTTCTTTAATGCTATAAAAATGGACATGCTGCATGTAAACGTAGAATGGAATGGTTCTTAAAGAGGCAGTGTTGCGCTTACTATTTTTTACAAACCGAAATGTCTTGTGTCCAAAAACAGGACTCAAAGTTTCGAAAATATACACTGTAAATGTATTCAGTTACAATACCGGTATACGAGTAATATAGCCTGGTTACAGCCGCCTAATCGACGATTCCTCTTTCAGACAAACTTTTTAATTAGGAATATTCATTAGCACAGCTGAAAAGATCATCCTGAATTTAGTAAAATTATGAAGTTATGATTGCAAAATATTGTAAAATGTCGAAAATATAGTCCTGCGAAGTTTGCGAATTTTGTATATTTTTGTATTATGCGCGGAAAAGTGTATTCAGATTTCGTAATGCGATGTTTTTGCTCATAATACAAAAGTATACAAAATTTACAATATTTTGCAACCATACTCCACCATGGCATTTTACTGAATTGAGGATGCTCTTTCCAGCTGTGCTAATGAATATTCCTAATTCAAACGTTTGTCTAAAAGGGGAATCGTCCCTTCTGCGAATTAGGTCTGCTTATATCGAAGGGGACCCACAGATGCAGACATTGTACAAATTGCACATGTTTCGAACTCTTTTTGAATCGAAACCATTGGCATATATGCATCTGGACTGCCAGCTCGGCTTCAAAAAGCGTTATCAAAGATGGCCGAAATATGAGAGTGTTGCTCATGACGTTAACCGCTGACCAGTATTTTTTGTATGATTTAAGAGCCAGCGATGTCCAAACACTCTCATATTCGTCAGAGATTCGTCAGTATTCGTCAGCGATTCGTCAGTATTCGACAGCCTTCGTGATTTTCAATTGATAACACAAAATTTAAGCAAAAATATCGCGAGCGGGCAGTCCAGATGTATTTATGCCAATGATCGAAACACGGGTTTACATTTATTTACAAGCGTAGCAAACCAGAGTGTCATCGGATATATCAGTTCAAAATGTAAACAAAGCGTTTGTTTGCATTATGGACTGTAATCCCTCCTTAATAAGAGCTTCTACTTTCCGGCAGGTCCAGTTAATAGTTTCTTTAACAGTCCCTGTGACAGTGGCTGCTTTTTAATCTGACAATTTTCCTTGTACCTCACAGAGGATGATCTGAGCATTGATATGCTCTTCTGCATCCAATCAAACCACACCTTGACCGCCGGCACGTAATTGTTCAAAACTGGCACGTGATATGCGTCCTGGTCTGCAAATGGAACGCGTGAAAAAGGTTTGTACATGTGTGTCATTACTTTCATGCGGATTTTCCACAAAGGAATGAGGAATGGTACCGACCTGGACCGTCGTCTGAAGACTTTATAATATCTGAGGTTGCCTTGCACAAACACGAGAACATGTCACAGCCCAGATTGAGCGCGAGATCTAGAGGCGTTCCTTCCATCACCTGACCGTAATCTGGACAAAACAAACAAACAAACAAGCATGCAACATTATTAGAAACAAGCCACACACTGGTACTGGGTCCGGTTATAGGAAAGATAGCCTGCGAAGCAGGCGCTCTCGGGCTTAAGGAGGGAAATTGAAAGAGCGCCTGCCGCCATCCGCCTGTATTTTCAATTTTTTCGTTCAAAGGCTACGAAAAAATCCCATTGGCTGGTTGAGACGATTGTAGTTAATTAACAACGGGTATTATTTTCGTAACACAATGGGTATTATTTTTGTAAACACGTTTTCCCACGAAATGTATAATTATCTCGCCGGCCTAATAATAGAATGCGCTGTGATTGGTCAGTCGTGGAAAGGTTAGACATCATTAATAAATGGGCGTGTTTCAAATTACGATAGGATGGCGGCAGGTGCTCTTTCGATTTCCCTCCTTAAGCCCGAGAGCGCCTGCTTCGCAGGCTATAGGAAACATGAATAGCGCTACCCACCGGATAATCACTTTTGCAAACTCTCTAAAACATAAGTTTCAGAAACAGTTCTCTGATCGTAAAATTTATTTAAACACGAGCTTTCGACTGCCAGTCTGCAGTCTTCGACATCACTTTACCTGTCGAAGGCTGCAGACTGGCCGTCGAAAGCTCGTGTTTAAATAAATTTTACGATCAGAGAACGGTTTCTGAAACATATCATGAATCCTGGTCGCGCATCTAGCGTTTTCTCTAAAACATGTTCCGTAACTAAGAAAACCCATATTAACGTTCAGCATTTCCGAGTTAAGGTCACTTTTTAACTCTAGCAAGTTTAATACCTTTATATAGTGTCATTGCTTTTTATACGGCAATTGAAAAGTCACCGACCGGCGGAAAGCGTTAATCACCTTTCCTACAACCGCCTTCTGGACGATGGAAGGACCATATTATAGGGGCATCGATCTTTTGCAATACCAGCTTCTGAGAATTTAGCGAAACCGACAAAATGAGATCCAGATATTAATTTTATTGCCAGATACTTCAGGCAGAAGTACAAATATTCTAATCGAGAAAATGTCTGGTTCAGTGGACGTCTTAAATGTTCGGTGCTATTTCAGGGCTTCTTTATATATCCGTGCAAAATTTCTGCTTTAAAACTTTGACATTGCAAAGCCGGAGACAACAGTAAAATATTGCAAAATAGCTGTTTTTCTTTGTCTAAATTGATGTTTCTCCAATTCTACGCTACTTTAAAGTCAACACAAATAAAATAATAGAATCAAAAGAATTTTTCAACGAACTGCAGGAATTGTCGGAATGAAAAATTGAGTTCGTTCCGGTCAGGCGGGATGAAGCATTTATATCACAGATCCCGGTTGCTGAAAGCGAGATCCCGGTTGCTGAAAGCGAGATCCCGCCTGGGCGGGACGGAACAAAGAACGTCCCGGCTTCATATAAACGGAATGCGATAAATATTATAGAAACACATACATGCCGGGATCCCGAGTAACGTTCCGTCCCGGCAAACATCCCGTCCCGGCTCTCATATAAACAGCCTCTAATAAGGTAGTGGGTTTGATTCTCAGGAAGAACACTTTTCGATCTGGCCCGAAACGAGTCTTCGTGTAAAAAGAAGCCAAGAAGCCAGAAGTCAAGCCAGTGAACTCTATACAATTATACCTGGAATGATAACTTGCCGCCATCATTGAAGCCAAATAGAAGGCCGCCATTGATAAGTAGGAGCCACAAAAGTCACCCGTTTTCGGACGCTGTTTTCAACCCTAGAATAGCGCTTGTAACCGTGTTTAAGTCTAGAAAATATTTGACTTAAAACAGGATAAAAAAGGCGCTATTCTAGAGTTGAAAAAAGCGTTCGAAAATGGCGGCTCCTGTTTGTCATTGGCGGCCTTCAATTTGGGCTTCAAAGATGGCGGCCAAGTTATCGTTTCAGGTATAATTGTATTGGAGTTCCCTGGTACAAGTCAACGCTCTGCCGAAAGTCGTGGGTTTTGCCGGGCACCCCTGTTTCCTCCCACAGAGAAAGTTAACAGGGAGGCTAAGGTGATGACGCTGTTGTGACGAAACTGAGTAGAGCATACATAAATATGAACCTTCGGACGCGAGATTTTCAATTTCAAACATGTTTATCGCCATGATTTCCACCAAACGTCTCATTCTCACGGCGGAACTTGCAGGATGTCGAAGAAGGGTGCGAAATAATCCCAACGTCTTGCGATGATTTTCCAAGAAATGATCGATTCTAGAACACATTTGACAATACAGTAAGAAACGAATCAAGTGAGTTTCAGCTCTGTAAATTTCCAGTGCGATTGTCTCTTTTTGGAAGATGTAAACGAGTGGGTATATCAAGGATCTTTGCATCCCGATCTTTCACTAAAAACATTACCCGCTAACCCACACTTTTGCATCCATCAAAAGTAAATCAAACATACAATAACTCCCATACTAACAGCAGTGTTCAGCAAAGTAATCAAACTTCTTTACTCGAGCAAAAGTAAAAACCAACACTTCAATTTTTACTTAAGTAGAAGTCAAAGTGCTGACTGAAAATTTTACTCAATCAAGTAAAAGTATTGCTTGAAAATTTTACTTAAGTAAAAGAAATGTATTGACAAAATATACTTAAGTAAAGGTACTACTGAAGTAGGATTTAGTAGAGCATTTATATTTGGGTAGTAAACAGGTAACAGCCCTGGGCCATAGCCTGGCTGAGCAAAGCACATTCTCACTAGTCTGCTCATAGCTGGCTTCGCTTTGAGAATCACTTTAAACTTTTCTACTTCGGCAAAGTATAACAAAAGTAACGAAATAAAAAAGTAAACATTAAACTAAAATCGTACTTCGTTACAAGTAAAAAGTAATTCAAAAAAAAATGTCCTCGCTACAAGTGAAAATACCAGGGGTTTTTACTAATAAGCAATGTAAAGAACTAAATTTACTTCGTTACTGCCTGACAGTAAATACAGTCGCATCATTTCAACTTCAAATCTTACCCAATTTTTGTATACAGCATAGCATGACAGCAGAGGAAAAAAATTTCGAATTGTTTGTTGATCTGAAAAAAAATTAAAATCTGATTATTCTTGAACCCTTCAAATCAAACTGAATTATATCGCTAGTTGATTGTTAAAGTGTTTATGAAACGAAATTTTCTCCCACAATTTTCTTATTGCATTGGAAAGATCAGTTAAAATCACTGTATAACTTCTTTGATAGAATTTTTGTAACTGCCTTACTTTTCGAGATATTCAATTTTATTTGATTTGAAAATGACACAACCAGTGACGTCATTGTGCATAATCACTTTTCAAAAAAGCTGCATTAATTTAAAAAGTACTCAAGATTTAACACCTAAATACCCAGGTCTGGATGTTAAACATAGCCTACACACATGTAAGTGTAGTTTTAGTTATTTTCCACTATTATATGCTACAAAATAAGCAATCTAACAGTCACTCATTATGCAGTATGACGTCGGTGGTTGTGTTATTTGCATATCCTATAAAGTTTAATATCTTGGCAAGGAACGCAGTCACAAAAATTCTTCCAAAGAAGTTATATTGTTATTTTATTTGATCTTCCCAATTGATAGTTTGCAATCGACGCCATCTTGGTTGACGTTTGAAGCACATGGCAACCACAAAGTATCTATTCATTATTTCTGATCCTATCGAGCCATACATCTTTAAAGTATCATTCATGATACGCTAAAACTAACGATGAAATAGCAAATTGACCCAAGTACTTCGCTGTAAACAGCAGAAGTAATCTGCAGAGTCAACCAAGATGGCGCCCAATGACACGAAATGACGTCATGTGCAAACCAAGAATACAACCATCAAAATGTTGGACAAAATTTCGTTTCATAAACACTTTAAGACGTTTTATCCATACTGCCAAGCGAATGCTTCAAAAACCTGGGCACGGACTGCCCTGATTATTAGAGAGGTTCAAATTTGACTTCCACTACCGCTACCACTACCTTAATTAATCTTTCAGTCAATCAGATGAGCTTGGTCTACCAAACTGACCAATCAGATTGCTTAAAAATCGGAATAAGGTAGCAGTAGTGGTAGTGGAAGTCAAATCTGAACCTCACTAATACCACAGATAAGATATATACAGATAGGGAACTCGAGGGAAATCATGTCCCCACTTTTAATGCGCATGCGCGATGCTATATCGAAAAAACACGAAAAAACGAGACAACTTGGTGCTCGGGACTTGGGTGTCGCAACAACAAAGCAAAAAATCCCGATATGGCTTTTTCCGCAAAATGTAATTTATCCCATTAATTTATCGAAATGGACATCGGATTCTCCAGGGTGATGCGGCAGAACTTCACAAGCACCGAGATTGTAAAATATGGCCATGCGGTACAAAGTTTATATTATTTTATTCTTCGTATTTAGCCCATAAATGTACATCTTTTTACATAAAAATAACCACTTACTATTTACCTTTCAAATTTGAATCCCAAAATGAAGATCGGTGGAGCAACTTTGCAAAAATATTTATTTTTGTACTTTCGAACGGCGTTTTTTCTATGCTTTTGACCAGGGCGCTTATACTGAAAACACGACGAACGACACTTGCCAGAGTAATTTGCGTGGCGCGTGGAATGACGTGGCGCGAGGACACAAAAATTGAGGTTATTAATTGAGTGCGAGTTCCCTATCTGTATATATCTTATCTGTGCTGATACCTCGTTCAGAGAGATCTTCTGATTTGTTTTTTCTTTCTTCTCGTTTGTTTCCGTCTGGTTCTGCTGTCCTCTGAGTAGCCCGTTAGGTGTGAACAAAAATTCTCTTCGTGCTCCACTGGTGTAAAACACCCACAACTCATGACGGCCTTCCTCCGTCGTTCGTCTGTCTTGCACACTGAAGTTACCAGTGCTGTTTCGTGTGCAGCGCCTTGAACTGCAATTCTCGTTTTGCATTCTGAAACTTGCAGGACTTCGACATTGTTGATTCTCATGAGCTAGGTTCTCTCTTTCCATTTGAGCGCTGATGTGCAAATCGTAAGCCTGCAGAAATTTTAGTTGCATCCATTTATTGCTGCATGCGGTGTTTCTATTAATAAGCTTTAGTTGGTCTTTATCTTCAGGAACTACCTGAAAATTATCTCTCAAATGAGTTGGTCCAGTGTAGCTAGTATTCTACAATGAGCTGTTGTGGTTTGTGTCAGAACTACCTGAAAATTATCTCTCAAATGTGGTGTTCTAGTGTAGCTAGTATTCTACAATGAGCTGTTGTGGTTTGTGTCTGAACTACCTGAAACAGATATCTCACACAAATAAAGCTGTTTTGATTTGTATCCGAACTACCCATCTCTAATGTGGTGGTCCTGTGTAGGACGCATTTTACAATAACGTGTTGCGGTTTGTGTCTGAACAACATGAAAAAGATCTAACTTCATGATGGTGGCAGTGTACTAGGTATTATTCTACAATAAGCTGTCGTGATTTTGTTTGAACTACCTGAAAATGATATCTTATAGATACAGTGGTCCAGTATTTTAGAAAGTATTCAACAATAAGATGTCCTGGTTTGCGACTGAGGGTCTATTACTATTATGATTACCTTTCTCTGAACATCATCAAATATGGCATGCAGTTTCTCTCGTGCAGTCATGATAGGATTACTGACGCTCAAACTTCTGATGTAATAATACACAGCATCCAATCTTCGTTTAGCATAGACAGCGATAACAGCTAGCTGGTTATATGGTTTGCCATTCTTCGGTGCAATCTTGCTGGCCTTGAGGTAACATGATCGAGCCTGACTCCAGTCTTTTGACAACATCAGGTTCTGCTTGTAACGTTCAATGTCGCCAAGGAAAATCATAAAGTGATGGCAGCTTAGCAATGCCATTTTCACCTGTTATGAATGCAATTTATACTTAAGAATTATAATGTAGCATTTGTAAACTCCCAGCGATCATTGAATAAGAGCCTTGTTGATACAACTATGTCCGTTTACCCTTTCTTTTTTGACGTAATTTTATATTTTTTTTGCGCTATACAGGGTGTATAAAATATGTACACAAATCTGAAATCGCTTTCGCTCTCTGTTTCGCGAAGCGCCTCAATGTACGATGTTTTGTATTAAAATAGATTGTTTTGGTACTTGTATTCTAGAATGAACCGAAAAAATGAGAAATTTAAAACTTTAAAACCCAGGGGGTTGTGTCTTTTACGACAAGTTAAATATGCCTTGCGCGCAAAACTTAAATGCTTAAAAGTAATTTTGACCCGGTAGATAGAAAATTTGTCGGGTGTTGCATTGCTGTACAAAATTTCAGAAAATTGCTCGAGTCTAAGCGGTTCAAAACGTCGCGCAAAGTTCCAAAGACATTTAATTAAAACTGGAACATTTCTTCAGAAAAACTATTATTATTGAGTAAAAATATACGTTCGCACGACGTTTTGAATGACTTAAACTCAATCAAATTTCTTGAAATTTTGAACAGCAATAAAACACCTAATATGTTGTCAACCTACCAATTCAAAATTACCTTTAAGCATTTAATGTGTTTCAAAATATGCACACCCCCAGGTTTGAAACACTAAAATTTCAGAATATTTTTATTTATTCTACACCATAAGTACCCAAGCAATGTATATTAATAAAAAACTTCATACTTCAAGCTGTTTCGCGAGGTTGAAACTTGAGAGCTGTTTCAAAATTGTCTACTTTTTTTATACACCCTGTATAACAAAAAAAAAATTGAAATTTTTTTCTGTATTGGTATTTAAGAAGTATAAAACATTTTCCTGTGTTGACATACAATTATATCACATCAGTGAAAATTGGAAAAACGAGAAGCTAATATGTGGAAACACAACACAAGGTGGAGTCATTAACATAAATACATTCAACCGATTCGAACGTTGTATTCCAATAAAGTTACTGGTTACAACGTTTGATAATCCCAATAGTTACTGGAATTGTCATTTCATGCATATAAAATGAACCCTGACCCAAACCCTAACCGTGATAATCCCAATAATTTATTGGATACAATAATTTTATTGGGGTACAACGTTCGGATCGGGTGATACATCTGGACTGCCTACTTGTAATATTTTTGCTTGAATTTTATGTCATCAATTGAAAATCACGAAGACTGACGAATACTGACGATATGAGAGTGTTTGAACATCGCTGGCTTTGCTGGCTCTTAAATCATACAAAAAATACTGGTCAGCAGGTAACTTCATGAGCAAACACTCTTATATTTCGGCCATCTTTGATAATGCTTTTCAAAGCCGAGCTAGCAGTCCAGATGTATATATGTCAATGGGGGAGACCCTGGGAGTGCATTGATCTGTATAATACTGGATCATGCATTCATCATAAAATTTTGAAGTTCATTGCCACCATCTTGGTACTCCAGGTCCAGTATTCTTTGAGGGTGTGAGAGTAATATTTTAAGCAGGGTTTTCATTTTCAGTAAATTTCCAAGTTTATTTACATATTGAAATGCCGACCTGATTTCCGTTTGCTCCACTGAATGTCATTCAATGTGTGATCCGGAATTATACAGATCAATGATTTCAAGCCTTTATTTTCAAAACCTGGCCTTACCGCACGACTGCAATTTTCATATTGATTAGGTGCATCCAAATAACTTTTCAATAAAAACTCATGCTTTTCTTCAAGGCTTTTTATCAAGCTGGTGACAAACTCACAACATGAACCTAGAAACTCTTTCAAAGTGCAAGAAACATCGCTTGTCCAATCCTCGTCATCTTGAGATGACTTATGCAATGCTCGCAATTTTTCAATGACTTGATAAACACTGGTCCGCCACAAATTATGATAAACTTCCCTTGATGCAAACACATACAGGTCTGTCAGCATAATTGCCTTGCATCTTTCCTGGATTTGTGAGCTGAGTTTGGTTGCACGATCCAACTGCTCCTTCGAGTTCATCCGTCGCGATAACAGGTTGCCAAGATCTGCCTCAAGATGACTCACCTCTGCTACAATGCTTTCTGCTAATTTTCTGTTAACCTTTTTAGATTGTGCTTGTTCCTGTGCTGTTGTCAGGGTATCGTTTTCGTAACCTTTTGTTCTAGCTGAGCTTGGACTAGAACTAGTACTTAGCCTTTCAATCTTATCACAAAGCTCATCATTTGAATATGCCTCATTCTTTATCGACGTCCTGCTACTGCTGGAGTGCGAGGGACCACTGCTAACTGTCGGATCATACAATAATCTGTTTGTTGAAATCAAACCCCTATCGTACTCGTTTGTATTCTCCTCAGTTTCAAAAGAATTTTTCGTATTTTGAACCTCAAATCTAACCGTTTTACGAGACGATCTTTGGCCTGCTGAATCTGAATCTCCCTTCGCGTTTAGTACACAATTGTTGTTCCTTGAAATACCTTTGCCAGCTTTCTTTTTTGAGTTGTCTGGAATTTCGTCTGATGAAATATTCTTTTTCTTTCGCTTGTCATCCGCTGTCGTTTTTTGCTGACGTTGTATTGCTCGCTCCTTGTTCAAACTGGTGCTATCTTTAACCTTACCTTTTGCCTCATCATGCGGCGGTTTTGCAGTTTTCTTCTCAAATTTTGAAGGACTGCCCTTTCGGCCTTTTTGATTCCCACCTCGAGGTTTTTCTAGCGTTTCTGCAAGTGCTTTCAGGTCCGAATAACTACAGCGAATTACTTTTACTACGTTTCCGTTTGACGCCATGTTTTTGTTTACTTCGTGAACGTGCTTCCACATGCACGAAATAACCACTGGAAATAACTTTCAATGTGTAAAAACTGCTGACTTTGCAACAGTAATTAAGGTGGCTCCCTACAGTTGCAGGGCAGATCTATATAGATCAGTGTGGAGCTTCGCCGACCGGCAAATGTTTTGAAATGAACGATACATGAAAAGTTGTGTTTTGAGGTTTTTCTACGGCGAAATCACCAAGTGTTTTGGATATGATAAAAAATTTGTGAAACCTAAACAGTAGGTATGTTTTTAACTGTTTTTTCCTGTTTTCCGACCGCGTTTTTGTGACCTTTTACGTTTAGCTCATTCTGAAATGTTTTTCGTATGTCGAGTCGAAATTTTATCACGTCAGCAATGATTTTATGGATTTTAGCCTCGATTATCCGCTGTTTCCTTCGGTGAATTTTTTTAAAACTACGTCCAGCTGTTATACCATATCTAAGGTAAGACATATTCGAATTTAAAAAAAATCTACAAATACGTTTCCCCGCAATCGAAATCCACGAATATATCAATAATCAACTAAAAAAATTTCAGAAAATTTGACCGAAGAGAAAGAAAGTTATTCTTCATTCATTGTGAAATTTAGCATTTAAACTGCAAAAAATAGAACAATCTAGTTACCATAGCAACGCTTATTTTGTTTCTATTTATCTATATATGCACATCAAACACCTTCATATCTTTCCTGAAAGCACTCACATTGCCCTGCATCAAGTGTAGTCAGTACAAATTTCGTTGCAAGCTTATGTGTCTTGAAAAGCCTAACATTTTATGCCACTGTAGGGAGCCACCTTAAGCTGTAAATGAAACAGCTATGGTCTCAACACAGTAAATTCGAATGCTTTTTACTCCGCCTGCCGTAGGCGAGGCGGAGTTTTAAATTCTGTTTTTTTTTTATTATTTTTTTTCGGTGTCGCAAGTAGGCGCAGCGCTCATGGGTGATACCGCTGGCACAAGCCGCGTGAGCCGACCTAAACACGGTGTTTAAACTCAATTTCTAGCGGAATATTGCAACAAAACACGCATTTTAACATGTATGCTAGAACATCAAAACCGCAAGAAGGTTTTACGTGCAAAGATTCTCATGCAAAATGTTTTAAAACGACAAATTCCACCGCGAAACTTTATCGAGGAGTGATGTATCGAGTAATAATTTTAAAGTACATCATTAATATAAAACAAAAATAATAACGGCCCAAGTGTTGATCCTTGTGGATCTCCACAAGTCATTCTTAGCATTTCAGAGTCTGTGTTGTCGATCCTAACGTATTGTTGACGATTAGTTAGATAACTTGTAAACCATTGGAGTGGAACGCCTCGTATTCCATATTTTTGCAACTTTTCTAAAAGGATTTTATGATCAACAGTATCAAAGGCTTTCGAAAAATCTAAAAATGGACCGCACGTTTAGTTGTTTATTGTCCATCGCAGTTTTAGCTTATCAGTAAGTTCGAGAATTGCTTGCGCAAACATTTTCAAGGGTTTTTTTACGTTTGCAACGTGACGTTTGCCCTTTGAAACGCAGCGTTTGCCATTGTAATTTTTACTGTTTAAAATGATCAAAACTGGAGTGACAAACGTTTATTTACACAAGTTTTATCGCTTTTGTATCATTTGAAATCCTACCGCGTGGACTACAGAGGTGGCAATACTACATGTAGTATTAAAGGTTAACTATATAACTATGTAGTAACTAATGTACACAAGTGTTACCTTGAAATTAGGCATACCTTAGTATAGTAAGAAGACTAGTCTATATAATATCCTCAGTAAATATGTTTAATTTTTGCATTGTTTTATGATGGTTTATCAGATATGAGTGAGCTTGTTGATTTTATTTTGTTGGTAGTTGCGGTCAAAAGCACACAAGAACATAGCAATAACATTGCAGGCGTGACATAGCAAAACATAGTAGAGAATATACGGACATACCACCTTATTTTCTACTGCATTTTGTTCTGTCACGCCTGTAACCTTATAAGTAAGTTGTAACAAAAAAGGCCCTGGAGGGTACCTAATTAGAGTGGACCTAATTAGGTTTCCAGGTTCAATTCCTGGAGCCATGCAAGATGTGCACCAACTAACATATTCTAACTATACTAGAGGTAAGTGTACTAATTATAAACTAGTATTGGATACTTACAAAAGTAAGTTTACTAAGGTAACTGTAGTCTACCTTGGTAGTAGACTAGAGTTACGTTAGTTTAGCTAAGGTAGAGTTACTGCGGATTACTCTACCTTAGTTAACTGACGTAAATCTAGTCTACTGGCAAGCTAGACTACAGTTACCTTGCCAGCACATAGTATTTCAGATCTCTATAGTGCTCACTGTTGTCTAGTCTTACGGTAAACATTAGGTACGTTGATATGGCATGCGCATGAGGTAACTCTAGTCCACTATAGTTAGTTCATTGAGAGTTGCCTCTGTTAACTGAGGCAACTCTCAATGAACTATAGTGGACTAGAGTTACCTTATGCGCATGTCATACCAACGTACCTAATGTTAACCGTAAGGCTAACCGTAATTACTAGACATCAGTGAGAACTATAAAGGTCTGAAATTCTATGGGGTGGTAAGGGTGGCGGGGTGGTTAGTGGGATTAGTACGACCGTAAGTACCCAACACTAGTTCACCATTTGTACACCGTAAGTACCCAACACTAGTTCACCATTTGTACATTTACCTCTATTTACCATATATAGAGGTGAGTGTGCTCACAGTTGTCACAGTTTACCATATATAGAGGTGAGTGTGCTCACAGTTGTGACTAATCCCACTAACCACCCCGCCACCCTTACCATCCCATAGAATTTCAGACCTTTATAGTTCTCACTGATGTCTAGTAATTACGGTTAGCCTTACGGTTAACATTAGGTAAGTTTATATGGCATGCGCACAAGGTAACTCTAGTCCACTATAGTTAGTTCATTGAGAGTTGCCTCAGTTAACTAAGTTAACCCTAGTCTTCCTTAATAGTAGACTGGAGTTACGTTAGTCAACTGAAGTAGAGTTAACTAAAGTAACTCCAGTCTACTATTTATTAAGGAAGACTAGAGTTAACTTAATTAACGGAGGCAACTCTTAATGAACTAACTATAGTGGACTAGAGTTACTTTCTGCGCATGCCATATAAACTTAACTAATGTTAACCGTAAGACTAGACAACAGTGAGCACTGTAGAGATCTGAAATATTATGGGCTGGCAAGGTAACTGTAGTCTAGCTTGCCAGTAGACTAGATTTACGTCAGTTAACTAAGGTAGAGTTATCCGTTGTAACTCTACCTTAGCTAAACTAACGTAACTCTAGTCTACGTTAGTTTACCAAGGCAGACTACAGTTACCTTAGTAAACTTACCTTTGTAAGTACCCAATACTAGTTTATAATTAGTACACTTACCTCTAGTATAGTTAGAATATGTCAGTTGCTGCACATCTTGCATGGCTCCAGGAATTGAACCTGGAAACCTAATTAGGTCCACTCTAATTAGGTACCCTCCAGGGCCTTTTTTTTGTAAAACTTAGTAAAAAGGTTACAGGCGTGACAGAACAAAATGCAGTAGAAAATAAGGTGGTATATCACTATATTCCCTACTATGTTTTGCTATGTCACGCCTGCAATGTTATTGTTATGTTTTTGAGTGTCCCAACCATCATAAAATAAGCGAAAAATTAAACATATTTACTAGCATATTAGACTACAGTCTACTTACTATACTAAGGTATACTTAGGTAACAAGTATACTCAAGGTATACCTAGTATAATTAAAGCATATAGTTACTATACAGTTATATTTAACCTTACTCTGTACAGTATTGTCAGGCCTGTAACCATCGGTATGCTACGGAGCCCCCCATATTTTATTTTTACTCCGCCTGCCGTAGGCGAGGCGGAGTTTTAAATTCGCCCCGTTTCTGTTTTTTTTTTTTTTTTATTTTTTTTCGGTGTCAGAAGTCGGTGCAGCGCTCATGGGTGATACCGCTGGCACAAACCGCGTGAGCCGACCTAAACACGGCGTTTAAACTCAATTTCTAGCGAAATGTGTCAACAAAACACGCATTTAAACGTGCATGCTAGAACATCTAAACCGCAAGAAGGTTTTACGTGCAAAGATTCTCATGCAAAATGCTTTAAAACGACAAATTCCAGCGATGTGTCGCGGTGAAGTTTTGAGAGCGTGTTTCCGTCATTTTCTGGTTTATTCCTACTTTTAAGGAAATTTAGAAATTTCTACACAAGAATCAAACGCAAATTCTACTGAAATATCTACATACATACAAAATGAAGATCGGTGAAGGAACTTCGCAAAAATATTCATTTTTGTACTTTCGAACGGCGTTTTTCCTATGCTTTTGACTGAAAACACGACGAACGACACTTGCCAGAGCAATTTGCGTGGCGCGTGATCTGTGATACAGCTTCTTCTGAATCAGGAACAAGGAACTTGCTCGGAGCATGTCGACACAAAGTGGTAGTTTCGGCGTTCCTCGGAATTCGTCGGTTTCCGACGCTGCTCGAAGATTTTCCGAATACTATTTTTTCAAAATTTTTCTCTAGCTCGAAGATTTTGCTCCTTGAAAGTCCTCTAAATTTTCATGCATCCTAACTTTGTCTTAAGGTAATATGCTTTATTTTCTATCATTATTTGTAGCAAAGTACTTAGATTGTGCATAGAGATCGATTTTTGAGAGATCAGACTGGAAATAAGTACAATTTTCGAGTATTGTAAGTTTGTGCTTTCCAAGCATGGCTATGGTCGCATGTAAGATTAAGGCTACCGTTTTCAGTTGAAGTTGGTTCGATAATAGTACCATGAAATCCGCTATAGAAACTGAATGAGGTCTTGAATTGTTGAGATTGTCGAAGAAAGTATGCTGAGACAGTTCTATGTATAGAGTTGGTTCTGGTTCAAATTTATTGAAAAAAGGCAATTTAATTTTAATTTTGTGAATTTCGATTACAAAACATGCCTTGGACTGTCGACCAATTGATTTCGTCAGGCGATTACAGACTTGTGAGAGGAGGGGGGTAGCCTAATTACTAAAATGTAGTGAAAAAAGGACTTTCCATCTAATGGTGGGAGCAGGTTGGCGGGAACACTGGAGAATAAAGGTCCTGTCACAATGCAATTTTTCTTGCAACTTGAAATGCAATTCTACTATTGGGAGATGTAAAATTGGCAAATGCAAGTTTCCATCACAGTTTGCTGGGGTTTTTTAACGTACCAAACATTTGTCACAAATTTACTTAAGAGTAGATTTTCCCTGTAGCAAAAAAGATGGCAAATGTCGATTTTACCAGAGTGCATGGCAGTCTGAAATTGTTTAAAAAGGCAAATTAACGTCTTTTGAAGAACAGACAGAAGACAATAGGTTATTTTCACACTTGTGTTAAAATTTCAATCCAGTAGCTTTGTTTCTTGTCATCTTTTCCCACGTATTCTTTCTTGATACCTGCAATGCATTCTGGTAAAATCGACATGTCGCCATCTTTTTTGCTACGGTGAATGCAAGGAAAAGTGCACCGTGTGACAGGGCCTTAAGGGTAAGAGGTGGATAGAGAAGGAGATGGAGCAGTTAGTTACAAGTGCAAGAAAAATTGCACCGTGTGACAGGGCCTTGAGGGTGGGAGGTGGATAGGAGGAGACGGAGCAGGATGTGGGAGTCGTGCAAGGTCGGGGAGGTTAAAAAAGAACAAGGAATGTTATGTTTTTAATGCCTTTTAGACTTTTCTTGAGGCAATTAAAATTCAAACTGTCAAATCCAAACACTGTACAGAATGGCCGACTTTACGTGGTCTTTAGTTTTTACACAACCACTTGCATTGTTATCTTTTGCAGTTTGTTTACCATTTCAGTTATCTATCTTCAATAGAATTCTTTGAAATTTGTTTGTAGATCGACAAAATGCTTAACCTCCTCTCAACAACTGGCAGATTATGAAAAATGAAATTGTTAAAGGTATTGGAATATTGCATGTACAATATTGAATATGGGACAATTTGGGACAGTATAATTTTGGACATGACGGTTTCATTCTCACCTAATTTGACGATTATTTTGTGGGTACACATACCGTGGAATCTCATGTGCTCCAGAAGCATTTTAATCATAGAAAAAGTCAAATAATGATGAACTGTGTTTTAAAAGAAAGTTAGAATCTTATTTGGTTCAAATCAATTGAATTATGGCCCAAGAGTTCATGAAAACACATACAAAAGGCTTTCTTAAAAAACTGAAATATCAAATCTAGCAATTTTATATGTTATGCCTCTAAACAACACAATTCTGTTTCTAAAAATTGGTACCCTACTAGACCTATATGCATGATTATACTAATTTGGACATATTTATTTTTACCCATTAAAATATAAATTTGTGTTTAATCATTCGTGTTTGTCATTATTTGACTTTGTAATGTTGGTTAAACATAAGGAGATTGAGGTGACTTTGCCAGAAACAAAAACATCCATTATTATACTAAAATTTCAATATATATAGCAATTAAAACTAACCACAGGAAATATATTTCTACTTTTTAATTGAAATGTTTCTGTTATATGCACTATATCATATTTTTGATAAAAAATTACAACACCTATGTTATTTCCTGGTTTACTATCTCAATCATCTTTTGTTTAAGCTGGCTTTGAGTGTTCATTTGAAAGTTTGGAAAGTTCATTTGAAAATCACAATAGTTCTCAATGTTATATTGGACCCTTTAAAGTTAAAAAAATACTTTGTAATATTTTATACTACTGGTAATTTATCTTAGATACAGACTTTGTGATTTTGTACTAGAATGTTGACTTTCAAACTTTAAGATGAACTACTTATTAAGGACAAAATAAGCTAGCATATTGTCTTTTGTTTACAAAGTGGAACTTGTTTGGAATTGAGATGAACTGATGCAGTTGTTCTTTAACTTTATCAATTAATTACATATCTTAAATGAAAAAGAAAACCACAACTTGCCAAATAAATTCTGTGGGCTCTTTTTATTAGCAAAGAAAAGATGTGGCGGATGTAAGAATTTAAGAGTAAAAAAGTTTCCTTGGACTAAAAAAATTGACAGTATGCCAGATTTTCTAGATAAACAAGCAGTACAGATGTTGGCCAATAATAAGTATAAGTAACTACAATTTTTAATTTTAAAAGTTTTCTATTGATGCCTGGGTACAGTAAATACTTTACCAGAGTTCTTCGTATTACATCGACTTGAAAAAGTTTTAAGTCACATGAAGCTTTTAGTTGATACTATGCAATTTCAAATTTTACAGACTTCTTAATTAACATGCCAAATTTACCTTGTTGAACATAAGGTCTTTCCTGAGAAAAAGTAAAACTGTCTGGCATTATATGGAGTAGAATAATTTAAATTAGTTTGAGACTTTGATTTGATAACAATTTTGATTTGTACTATTTACAATACAAGTGACCGGGTTGTATCGGATATACAAACCCAAGCTGAAGGCGAGATATCTGACATACACAGATGCGAATGTTGTAAATGGCTTGTGAAACTCGTCAATTTTATACATCAGATCTATAGCAAAGTGATTTTGAAAATACCGATTCTGTAAGATGAGAAAATGATTTCTTTTGTGTTTCCTGTATGATTTATTACTTTATAAGTTTCTTAATTAAAATTACAACATATTGCCTACTGGAACTTTTTATATTGTTTGGTTGTGGTGAATTTGTATTTTGGCAATTGAAATATTTCTGAATTTGTATGTGCATTTCCTTTGCTTCAGTTCAAGTTTACATTTCAAATATTCCACTTTGTAATACTTGCGTGGTAATAATAATATAAGAAAACAGGTTTACATGGCTCTTGAATATAGTCTTTTCAACAAGTAAGTAAAGATGAATTTATACTTCAAAGAGATATGTTCCTAACCTGACAATGGTACCTTCCAAAAAGACTAAATTTAAATTGATTCTTCGAATAAATTTTTTACTTTTCAATCCAAGATCAACCTAAGTTATGTATTTCTACTTTTATTTTGGTCTCTTTAACACTGAAACTATCAATTGTATATAAAGCAACTTCACTATCGAGTGACTTCATTGGTTGCTGGGCAAAGCCAAAGCATTGATTTTTCGGCTGTTTTCAATGAAAAATAGAATTTTGCCCAAAGTTATCTCAAATAAATTATCACAATTTGAACAAAAAGCTTCTGTTCTTGTGCCCACCAGAAAAATGAGATGTCTGAGACTTTCTTTGTATTTTTTTGCGAAAAATAGATCGCATGCACTGTTATGCAAAGAAAAGTGTAAGAGATTGGTTTCTGAAAAATGTCGTGCTACACACAATATTCTAAAAATGCTTGGTTTTTATTCTATGTATTTTTGAATTTTTTGTTAAAAAAAATAAAGGTAGCAATGTTTATTGCATTTCACATTGTCAGGTTAGAAACGCAATAAGAAAAATGTGGCTCCGAACATTACAGCTTGGTCAATTTGGAATTTATAAAAAAATCGTTTCTTCGTTGTTTTTCGACGTTTTGAAGGGTTGTTTCGAGTACAAAAAAGTATTTTTAGGAAGAATTATGTGCCCACGTTACATGTCTCAAAGCCATCAAAATTCGTTGGTAATTCGTGCATGTATTTTTTCTGACTTATAAAAGCACAATTGATTAAAAATAATATTTTTCTTTTGACAAAAATACCTTTCTTCTGTGAGGCTGGCTGTATTTGAAAAAGCGTTGGTCAACGCTCCGCCAAAACTCGTGGGTTTTCTCCGGGTACTCCGGTTCTTCCCACTGGGAGAGTTGACAGGGTAGTTACATATGGTTATAAAAATGTGACTAACTTTTGAAAACCTTTCTACTTAGACTTGTTAAGCCTTCTCGTCATCTCTATCAGTTGCATGTTTTGAGCCACATGTTTTTCTTTGTAATTGTGAAACAACTCGTTATATGCTGGGTAAACCTTTGCAAAACTCTCAAAATTTATCACTTCAAGTTGTTTCATTGTTATAATATATTTTGAAGTATAAACATTTACTTACGTTGAAAAGACCCAAGTTTTTTAGGACTTTGTTCATTCACTTGTGTTATTGTTCTCTCTGCCATGTTCTGTTTTCTTCTGTTGTTATTTTAATAAGTACAATGTGTGGTAGTTAATCTCTTTTTATTGTTATTCAAATTGTATGTAATCTTTACAAATTTTTTCAATAAATTGTTTACAAAATTTACTTGTGACCCCTTTTTAATTAAAAATTCAATTCCCATGGGAATTGAGAAATTGAATAAAAAAAATCCCCCTACCCCGGCCAGCTCCCCAAGTGCCACTTCCACCTAAGTAGAAGTACTTATACATGTAGTACAAGTACTTCTACTTATTCACGGTGGAAGTAGCACTCGGAGAACTGGCCGGGGTAGCCGGCAAAGAGAAGACCAACTTTGCAAGTGCTAATACAATTGCTAAGTTGATCTTCCCTAGAGAGCAGCCGCGCGTACCTAACAAATTAAAACAACAAACGTTAGTGACTTAAGTACTTAGCATGCAAATTTGATTCCCAAAGCCAAAATGTCAAGTGCCCCCCGCTGATCCTACCAACTGCCTACCTGCCTCAGTTCTAAGCTGTCTTCCTCAGTTCTAAGCTCCTGCATTCCATTCGTTACCTTCACTTTCCTCACCATCGCACAGTCACTCACAGCTGATAAACCCGCATGCACCACCACACCACCCCGACTGCCACCCAATTTCGAAAATTAAAAGAGTTAAAATTTCGGTAAAGTATGCATTTTAAATGCAATTTATTTGGATATTTTAGATCAAACGTAAACAGAAAAAGCTCGTACATAAAAACAGGTGAGAATTCTATTTAAAATTTGCTTGCAAAATATAAAACTTAATTCGCATTTTTCTTAGTTAATAGTATAGATCAATTTCGTTGATGTTGAAACCTACTCTTAACTGTTTTGTTAGAAGTGACGACAGATTTTGGTTTTTAAGCATACTTTCAAAAATTTTAATTCCTTTAATAAACCTAACCCCATGCAACTTACACACGGCGCACACCCTCGCAGTCCATACATTTAGCTAATAAATTACGTTATAAACAAAAAAGCAAAATAAAAAGATAAATTACGTTATCTCTAGCTACTTAAACCCACTTAGACTGAGTTTTTGATTGAATTTTCAAACGTAAAACCTTAGCTGAATGGGCATGGGCTTTTCGTTGTGTTAACTGTTCCGGAGTAAATATAAACCTGGGGCCGGTTGTATCAAAGGCGTTTAGCTTAAACGGTGGATAAGTGAAATTTAAAAATCAGTTTTACACCTAGTACGGAACCGAAATTATGAGTTGAAATAGAATAAATATTTAGTTTTATATATAATTGTTCTTCTCAGGTCAAATAACTTCAGCTGGTTTGTTTATACAACATGGAAACGTGTTTCATATTTTTGACTTATCCACCGTTTAAGCTAAACGCCTTTGATACAACCGGCCCCTGATACTTACCAAAGTCCAAGGCTGGGTCAAATAAGCATGAGAATTAGGCAAAAATAAAAAGCAATTGAAACTCAACAGATTCACTAAAGTTGTTTTTTTTTTTGGCAACTTATATCCTTAAGTGTAGATGACATGCAATTTTTAATGCCGTAATTCTCACACTTATTTAACCGAAACGCCTTCATTTGCATGGTACCTCGCAGCTGCTCTCAAACCACCTTCGTAATTTGCTTTAGTGTACACAAACAATGACTTCATTGTTCCTGCTTACCAAAACAAATCTGAAAGCACCAAGATACTTATCATATTAATAATCAAAGAGGATTCGCATTATGCAGTAATTACCATAAACAGACGCATCACCATTGAAACAAAGCATGCCGTATTCCCATGGGAATTTAAAATGCACAAAAAAATATAATGATCCTACTGATTTGCATGGATGTATGAACCAAATTAGCTAAGAAACAAAGAAATGATATATTCCCTTGGGAATTTAATGTAGCAAAAAGATGGCGGGTGTTGATTTTACCAGAATGCCTTGCGGTCTGAAATCGTTTAAAAACTTAAGGTAAATTAACCTCGTTTGAGGAACAGACAGATAGGTTATTTTGTCACTTGTGTTAAAATTTCGTCCATTAGCTTATCTTAAATATCATTTCACTGGTATTCTTGATTGATACCCGCATTAAATTCTGGTAAAATCGACATGCCACCATCTGTTTTGCTACGGTGAATTGGAATACAAGTCACATTTTCTCGCTTTTTAACCAGAGAACACATTCTTTAAAGGTAGAACGACGGAATTGATCGTTTGCAATCGACGCCATCTTTGTTGACGTTTGAAACACATGGCAACCACAAAGTATCTATTCATTATATCTGATCCTATCGAGCCATACATCTTTAAAGTATCATTCATAATACGCTAAAACTAACGATGAAATAGTAAATTGACACTAGTGTTTCGCTGTAAACAGCTGAAGTAATCTGCAGAGTCAACCAAGATGGCGCCCAATCACACGAAATGACGGCATGTGCAAACCAAAAATAGTGACCAAATGCATCAACTATAATTTAGTGGCATTATTACGAAACTTATTTTTGTAAAACGTTCAATCCTACATGTTATTTTGTTTTGTTTTTAGAAATATCCAAATCCAAATGTTAGAGACGAAATTTCCAGGCGTTAAGGTATTGTTTCTTTAAAAAATATTGTCGACATTTACCATATTTTTACCTGTTTTTTGACTCGAAAATTGACTGCCAAACTCCTAGATATTCTATTTAATTATTTTGTTGAATGTATTTGATATGAATGTTATTTCAATCCAATTTTTTTCACTTAATTTGCTGTCTTTTCTTTTTCATTAACGAGAAATATCTATTAAATCCTCTTTGATCCCTCAATAATAAGTATCTTGTTTTCTACTAACTTGCACATTACCACTACTTTCTATTACAATGTCGTGTCTTCTTATTCTTGTGGATTGTTGTTTTGTGGGTCTTGCCGTCCAGGATCGTTCATTCTTTTCTCTTCTTGTGCGTTTTTTTCACATCCCATCACCCTTTGCAATAGTAGAAAGAATTAAGTCATGAGATGATAGTTACGAATAATTTATAAACTATAACATGATAAGTTTCTTGTACGTTTGCATGGTGAATACAATATACTTATTAAGCTTTGTGGAAACACCACGTAAATTTATTATTGCAATAATAAATTTACGTGGTGTTTCCACAAAGCTTAATAAGTAAACTATAACATATTAAGCACTTAGTGGATGAGGTTTTTGTGATATGCGAAATGATCAATGTCGAGGTAAGAGTTATCAGCCGAGCCGAAGGCGAGTCAGATAACTCTTACCAAGACATTGATAATTTTGCATATCACAAAAACCGAATCCGATAATTGCTTTATTGTACATTGTAAGTCTTTTTCCTCGAGCAATTGACGAATTTCGCCTTCGGAAGAGCTTAAAAAGCAAGATGCCATAACATGAAACAGAAAATATCGAAAAAATGTTGTTGCCATGCCAACCATTGATGCCAACGAATACCGCATACTGTAATAATCTGCACCGTAGGCTCAACATGCAGATAACTCAGTTATCTGCTAGCAGATAACTGAGCCATAGAATAAGAATACATAGAAGGGCCACTCGCGTCGGAGCCTTTGGAGTTTTTGAAGCCGCGCATGTCGCATTACGCACGTTATTAGCATTTTCTCAGCCAGTCAATTGCATTTTCTGGCCTATAGGAATGCTGAACTGGCTGGTGGCAGCCAGTAAACTGCATAAACATAGTGTGACATGTTGCACTGCTGAGTGGCCCTTGTATGTATTCTTATTGTATGACTGAGTTATCTGCAGATTGTGTGATAGTCGCATTTATCTGCATACAACTGACCAATCACAACGCATAAAACAACTGCAATGTATAGTAATTAACACTTATTGACTGAGACCGAGGGAAACAGTATGTTTTGTGGACCAGAGACTGTCGATGTCGAGGGTCCACAAAACATACTGCTTTCCCGAGGTCTCAGTCAATAAGTATTTTATTATATACTGAGTGCCAAAAGAGAAGAAAAGTACCACAAATCAATCAAACATGTGTAAAAAGGATTACCTTTTACCTGACATGGCTACGTGAGGCTTTGTGGATTTGTTGTCTACCGGTGAATAAAAGTAATGTCCACCGCTTAGCTACGTTGCCAGGGAGACAATAGAATTTCTCCACTATCACGTGATACGTTCTTAACCAATAAGAAACAGGAATAAATGAACTTTGACACTCAGTATATTATAAAATAGTATTAATTAGGCCGGCCAAATTATTGTGTAAGCTGTTAATATGAAATTTTTTTATTAAAATCTCGAGAATCATTAATAAATCGTGAGCAAAACACAAAAGAAAATCATAGCCGTGAAGGAGTCTTTATTTCTCACACGCACACAACTTGCAGCTACCCTAATTTATGAATTTAGATTAAAATATCTCGAGAATTAAACAACACGTAAGGAATGTGTAAATTCTTAAAGCTCTTTCGAACAATAAAAATTAATATCTCGCACTAATCTCTCTCAAAAGCTCTCTCAAATTTATTGCCGATATCTCTTTGAGAATTACTGTGCACGTGAAATGTAACTTATATCAAAACTAGCTTACTTCAAGCTGTTTGGGAATCAAGATTTTACGTGTCAACGAGATCAAATATGAATCTAAGATGGCAGACAGCGCATTAAATTTCTATCTTTACGACCAACTCCCCAACGAAAGGCTTTAATTCGCTCGAAAGTCGAATTTTGTTTTTTTTTATTGTTTCAGGTAGTGAAAGATCCTGTGTGCTTTTTACAGTACTACCGACACTAGCAACGTTAGTGCGAGATGTTAATTTTTATTGAAACAAAAGCTGAACTGCTAAAAAAATGGAAACGACAAGATAAAATAAAAAAACTTACTTTCACTCTATCTTTGGATCTTCTTGGCTTCGGTTGTTCTCGTTTCATCATGCTGTTTATGGTTTCATCTGGTTGGCGCACTCTCTTCATGGAGCATCAAGGCGGTCCAGTAGGTAACTAGCTCACTCGTGTCCAGTCAACCAACATAAAATAAGGAGAAAATTAATGTTACAAAATATTTTAGAATATAGGACACTAAGCTTTAATTGAATTGACTTTAACAAACCGTACATTGTGATAGTATTTGCATCTTAACATCTGATGGAGACGGCTTGTGATTTACTTCTTATGTCGATATGAATTCTTTCCCATCTTGTTGCGTCATTAGTTGATGGTTGTTGTATTCACTTTTTACTTGGCATTCTTTGAAAAAAAAATTACGATGTTCAGAAAACTGTTTACAAGATAAGCAAAGAAAACTACGTTCACAAGCATTAGAGAGGACTAAGTAATTATAATAGGCGTGACAGGTCGCAGAGGTTAGTCGACGAAGAAACTCATGGACAAATTCCCGGCATGATGATACCCCGATAGCAAGAAATACAGCAAGTGTAGAACGTGTACGTGTGAGCTTAAACTGTATGTATGCAACTCCAAGAAAAGCGCAACACAAAATGGCGGAATTTAAAGACATTTCTGGTGTCAATTCCAGTTCCCTAACTTTCGCGGACAAATATATTTATATATTTTTCTCAAATTTTTTTGAAGTAAATCTAGATGGATTTTGTGAATAAACAAATTGAAAAAAGTATTGCCCACGTTAGGAAACTAGAACGGGCGCCCAAGAATGCCCACAATTTCTCCAATCTGGATTATATTTATTGATTGCGCAAATGACTGATAAAAAATAAGAGAGTAATAAAATACCAAATGGTTTCCTCTTCAAGATAGTGTCATACATGCGCGCGGCATTTCGGGATATTTGGGAAAACTCGTGTTGAAGTTGAACCTAAGGCAACATGCCAAGTACATGGATGACGCTATCCTGCTCAGGAAACTATTTAGTAATTGTCTTACAAAATGATGACAGTGAAACACAAGTCAACGCCACGGCATTTAAATTTCTCGTGTAGGATTGTTTGATCCTGCACAGTAATAGCCAAGTGGCGCAATCGTCAGAGCAAACGCCTATCACATGTGAGGTCGTGGGTTCAATCCTTACTTCAGACTCGTGACACCCATGTGAGGAGTTAGTCAGTCGTGGGTTTATCCCGGGTACTCCGGTTTGCGAATGTTGACTGGATGGTTAAAATTGTAAAATATCAGTAATCACCGGAACACGGGTACTTAACTAAACTGCTGACGATGAGGCGGAACTCATAATGAATTAATGAAAATGTGTTTCACTGTAGTTATCATATAATGTAATTGCCAAGCTGAATGAATAATTCTCCAGTAACTACGTCATATGAATAACTTACAATTATGAGAGTAGTGGGGGGGGGGGGCAGCATAAAGATTGAAGTAGTGTCAAGGAAGGGGTACTACCCTGACGGGTACTAGGCGAAGAAGTAGAGTAAACAGGAGGAAGAAGATTAAATTGGAGTAAATAAGGGGGATTGGGGTAAAGAAGGGGAGAAGCAGGATAAAGAAACCAGTGGAAGGGGGTGCTATCCTGGAAGGAGTACCCGGGAAAGAAGAGGGTGAACAGGAGGAAAAGTAGATTGGAGAAAAGAAAGGGGAAATTAAACGGATCAGGAAATTCAGACTTGCAATTCAAATGAAAGGCAGCTCATTGGTCATGTAAACACTCGTTGAATCATGGTTCTCGCTTGCCTTTAGCTTGGAATCATCTTTGAATTTGAACTGAAAGTCTGAATTTGCATGTTTCTTGTATAGAGTGCAGTGTATCAGAACAGAAGAGGTTTTGAAGAAAAAGAAAGAAAGAATAAAAGTAAGTTAAAATTTGTAAAGAATAATGAAGAAACTATTGGTACAGCACTTGATACATGATGATAATCATCATTATAAACTCTCTATTAATCCGGGGGGGGGGGGGTATAATAGAGAATTTGCAATGATAGTAAGTATATTGTAATATTTGGGTTTTTACCACTAAATCCTCTTGAAAGTTCTTTTTGGCTGTGGCTTCTCTCATCACAGTTGTCTGTGCTTGTCTTGCAAAATCTCTGGAATATCTATAACGTGAAGGTCAATATTTAAGATTAGAAAAATAGAAACCGTAAAATAGAAAGAAATTTAAATCGTGGCGAATACTTTTTACGGTCTTGCTGGCATGACAAAAAGAGAGTATAGATTTATAAGATCATGTTGATTTACCCTTTATCTGAACTATATTTAACTTAGATTTTAAAATAGATTTCACCCTGGTAAGCAGACCGAATGGGTTTTCAAACAAGATAACATTTAATGACTAAAACGTGCACAGAATAGTTAGAGAATGCTTACATGTCGAATAAAAATCCAATACTTTTAATGTCCAACTACACAATAGCGATTTTCGTTGCATTTCTAGACTGGAGAAGAAGACGACGCCATTTTGATTTTGATTTCTCCCGACAACGGCAGATTTGTCTTCGCAATTTTTTTCCATTTCTTCGTCGTTTTAGCTCCAATTTGCTCGTCGTGTTTCTTTCGTGCCTTCCTCGCCATTTCCGTACAATCAATGGACATTTATACTCAAGATTAAGACTGTATTGAGACTTTCAAAATGTTCGTCAGGAGACATAAAAATCGAAGCTTCTTCTTCGGGTTGCAGAAGCAAATGACGTCAGACGACCTTTGTCCGCCAGCAAATACCCGTATGTATAACATTCAATGATCTTTTTAGGAAGCTGAAAATCAGTTTTTATTGCGCGAACGAAATGTTTTTGCCATTATTTCCTACTCAGGTCTTTGTTCTACTACTTTACTTCCAGTTTAGTTAGGTAACTTGCCAAAAGAAACGCCTGTAAGGGACAATTTTGCATTTTTTTTTTATTTCGATGCTGATGAAGAAGAGAAGACTCGTTAGAGCTTTCATTGGCAAATATCTTTCCCTCCGTGGCCGAGAGGTAAAGACAACTGTCTTGACTTCGATTTTGGGTGGATCGAGGACCGGTCCAGTTCAACTGAGTTTGGTAAGAATTTAATTCTGATCGGTGCTCGATCCACCCAAAACTGAATTCAAAGCTGGGCGTGGAGTGCAGGAAAACACTAGGCAGTACCGCGAGGCCAAGGAGGCAAACGTTATTTTCCTAGTGTTGTTAACTAATATTTAAGCAAATTTCATTAACTTGACTGTTGGGGACAGACCTGTAGGGTTGGTGCATTGAAGACTTCTCGTCGTTATTTCCCTTCGTTCAAGAAGACAAGTTGTCTTCATCGAGAAATAACGACGAAAAGACTTCAAGACACCACTAAACCACTACACTTTAAAGCTACAGTGTAGTGGTTTAGCTAGCTAAACCACTACACTGTGCCAATAATATATGGCTGACTTCTTCCTAACGCTTACGGTACGACCATGGATGCGCAAAGATGCGCAAACACATTAAAGCCTTGAAAGCAAGTGTTTTCTTTTAGGAAAGAATCAAGGACGACAACGCTTACTAAATCAAAGCCGTCTAGTCATGTTTTAAGTACTTCAGCTATGTTTAACGATCTTTTACCAGATCTTTGCAAGAGGAAAAGTAAAATTTTGCATCATTATTATTAACTTTCCGTCAGTCGTTTCTTTCTTGATCGAGCATTATATGCCATTGTGTTCAGTGTCCTTGATATAGGAGCCATATACTTATGGCCTTGGGTTTAATTCCCAAACACTGAATGGCAGTGTTTTGCTCTTCCAATGAGATAACAAGATGGCACTGTAGAACGCGTGGTTTTATATAAGCTACGAGCGTCAAGATATCCTTGATAGGTAACTATTGATCCTACAATGGACACTTATGTTCACTGCCAATAGGAACGTTTCCAACTCACAGCTTGTACATAATGGATTTTATAGGTTGTGTCACAAGGAAACTGCAGTTCGGTCGTAAAATCAACTTGTTTTCAAGGTTGCCGGGTTTTAAACATTACTGACACTGTTAATGTTGTAGCTCGGAATTGTAAAACAACGGCGGCAATGCAGTTTTCTTGTGCCATAACCATATAAGCTACGACCGCCAAGCTTTATCCTTGATAGGAAAGAATTGATCCCACCAACGACATTTGTATTCTCTACCGATAGGAACGTTTGAGACTTACAGCTTGTACATAACGCATTTTATCGGTGAGTCGTAAAACCAACCTGTTACTGCTCAGCAAACTACCATTTCCCTCGATCAACGATAGTCGATGAAGCTTGGCGCTCGAGTTGTTCAGCTAAGTTAAACGATCTTTTATGGCGAGGTCTTTTCAAGAAGGCATGAAGCATAGATGCGCAAACACTGTACAGCCTGTAAAGAATATGTCTTCTTTCGGGAAAGAGTCAAAGACGATAACGCTTATTAAATCAAAACTGTGTAGGCATGTTTTAAGTTGCTCAGCTATGTTTAACGATCTTTTATGACCAGGCCTTTGCAAGAAGGAAAGTCGAAGTTTGCATATACTATTGACTTTCCGTCGGTCGTTTCTTTCTTGATCGAGCTTTATATGTCATTGTGTTCAGTGTCCTTGATATAGGAGTCATGTATTTATGGCCTTGGGTTTGATTCCCAAACACTGCATGGCAGTCTTCAGCTCTTTCAAGTAATAAGATAACTTTGGAACAAGATGGCAATGCGTTATTTACTATATGCCTGGTCATGCTGTAACTAATCATGTAGTATATTCTACAAACCTTAACTCAGAACGTTGGCTGTCAGTTTCTATTCGTGGTTGCTTTGAAACATTGCAGATACTGCTAACCTGGCTATAACCTGTAAAATGCTTGGTTTTACACAACCTACGAGCGCCAAGCTTCATCGACTATCGTTGATCGAGGGAACTGGTAGTTTGATGAGCAGTAACAGGTTGGTTTTACGACTCACCGATAAAATGCGTTATGTACAAGCTGTAAGTCTCAAACGTTCCTATCGGTAGAGAATACAAATGTCGTTGGTGGGATCAATTGTTTCCTATCAAGGATAAAGCTTGGCGGTCGTAGCTTATATAAATGATAAAACCACCCATTTTACAGGTTATGGCACAAGAAAACTGCATTGCCGCCGTTGTTTTACAATTCCGAGCTACAACATTAACAGTGTCAGTAATGTTTAAAACCCGGCAACCTTGAAAACAAGTTGATTTTACGACCGAACTGCAGTTTCCTTGTGACACAACCTATAAAATCCATTATGTACAAGCTGTGAGTTGGAAACGTTCCTATTGGCAGTGAACATAAGTGTCCATTGTAGGATCAATAGTTACCTATCAAGGATATCTTGACGCTCGTAGCTTATATAAAACCACGCGTTCTACAGTGCCATCTTGTTATCTCATTGGAAGAGCAAAACACTGCCATTCAGTGTTTGGGAATTAAACCCAAGGCCATAAGTATATGGCTCCTATATCAAGGACACTGAACACAATGGCATATAATGCTCGATCAAGAAAGAAACGACTGACGGAAAGTTAATAATAATGATGCAAAATTTTACTTTTCCTCTTGCAAAGATCTGGTAAAAGATCGTTAAACATAGCTGAAGTACTTAAAACATGACTAGACGGCTTTGATTTAGTAAGCGTTGTCGTCCTTGATTCTTTCCTAAAAGAAAACACTTGCTTTCAAGGCTTTAATGTGTTTGCGCATCTTTGCGCATCCATGGTCGTACCGTAAGCGTTAGGAAGAAGTCAGCCATATATTATTGGCACAGTGTAGTGGTTTAGCTAGCTAAACCACTACACTGTAGCTTTAAAGTGTAGTGGTTTAGTGGTGTCTTGAAGTCTTTTCGTCGTTATTTCTCGATGAAGACAACTTGTCTTCTTGAACGAAGGGAAATAACGACGAGAAGTCTTCAATGCACCAACCCTACAGGTCTGTCCCCAACAGTCAAGTTAATGAAATTTGCTTAAATATTAGTTAACAACACTAGGAAAATAACGTTTGCCTCCTTGGCCTCGCGGTACTGCCTAGTGTTTTCCTGCACTCCACGCCCAGCTTTGAATTCAGTTTTGGGTGGATCGAGCACCGATCAGAATTAAATTCTTACCAAACTCAGTTGAACTGGACCGGTCCTCGATCCACCCAAAATCGAAGTCAAGACAGTTGTCTTTACCTCTCGGCCACGGAGGGAAAGATATTTGCCAATGAAAGCTCTAACGAGTCTTCTCTTCTTCATCAGCATCGAAATAAAAAAAAAATGCAAAATTGTCCCTTACAGGCGTTTCTTTTGGCAAGTTACCTAACTAAACTGGAAGTAAAGTAGTAGAACAAAGACCTGAGTAGGAAATAATGGCAAAAACATTTCGTTCGCGCAATAAAAACTGATTTTCAGCTTCCTAAAAAGATCATTGAATGTTATACATACGGGTATTTGCTGGCGGACAAAGGTCGTCTGACGTCATTTGCTTCTGCAACCCGAAGAAGAAGCTTCGATTTTTATGTCTCCTGACGAACATTTTGAAAGTCTCAATACAGTCTTAATCTTGAGTATAAATGTCCATTGATTGTACGGAAATGGCGAGGAAGGTACGAAAGAAACACAACGAGCAAATTGGAGCTAAAACGACGAAGAAATGGAAAAAAATTGCGAAGACAAATCTGCCGTTGTCGGGAGAAATCAAAATCAAAATGGCGTCGTCTTCTTCTCCAGTCTAGAAATGCAACGAAAATCGCTATTGTGTAGTTGGACATTAAAAGTATTGGATTTTTATTCGACATGTAAGCATTCTCTAACTATTCTGTGCACGTTTTAGTCATTAAATGTTATCTTGTTTGAAAACCCATTCGGTCTGCTTACCAGGGTGAAATCTATTTTAAAATCTAAGTTAAATATAGTTCAGATAAAGGGTAAATCAACATGATCTTATAAATCTATACTCTCTTTTTGTCATGCCAGCAAGACCGTAAAAAGTATTCGCCACGATTTAAATTTCTTTCTATTTTACGGTTTCTATTTTTCTAATCTTAAATATTGACCTTCACGTTATAGATATTCCAGAGATTTTGCAAGACAAGCACAGACAACTGTGATGAGAGAAGCCACAGCCAAAAAGAACTTTCAAGAGGATTTAGTGGTAAAAACCCAAATATTACAATATACTTACTATCATTGCAAATTCTCTATTATACCCCCCCCCCGGATTAATAGAGAGTTTATAATGATGATTATCATCATGTATCAAGTGCTGTACCAATAGTTTCTTCATTATTCTTTACAAATTTTAACTTACTTTTATTCTTTCTTTCTTTTTCTTCAAAACCTCTTCTGTTCTGATACACTGCACTCTATACAAGAAACATGCAAATTCAGACTTTCAGTTCAAATTCAAAGATGATTCCAAGCTAAAGGCAAGCGAGAACCATGATTCAACGAGTGTTTACATGACCAATGAGCTGCCTTTCATTTGAATTGCAAGTCTGAATTTCCTGATCCGTTTAATTTCCCCTTTCTTTTCTCCAATCTACTTTTCCTCCTGTTCACCCTCTTCTTTCCCGGGTACTCCTTCCAGGATAGCACCCCCTTCCACTGGTTTCTTTATCCTGCTTCTCCCCTTCTTTACCCCAATCCCCCTTATTTACTCCAATTTAATCTTCTTCCTCCTGTTTACTCTACTTCTTCGCCTAGTACCCGTCAGGGTAGTACCCCTTCCTTGACACTACTTCAATCTTTATGCTGCCCCCCCCCCCCCACTACTCTCATAATTGTAAGTTATTCATATGACGTAGTTACTGGAGAATTATTCATTCAGCTTGGCAATTACATTATATGATAACTACAGTGAAACACATTTTCATTAATTCATTATGAGTTCCGCCTCATCGTCAGCAGTTTAGTTAAGTACCCGTGTTCCGGTGATTACTGATATTTTACAATTTTAACCATCCAGTCAACATTCGCAAACCGGAGTACCCGGGATAAACCCACGACTGACTAACTCCTCACATGGGTGTCACGAGTCTGAAGTAAGGATTGAACCCACGACCTCACATGTGATAGGCGTTTGCTCTGACGATTGCGCCACTTGGCTATTACTGTGCAGGATCAAACAATCCTACACGAGAAATTTAAATGCCGTGGCGTTGACTTGTGTTTCACTGTCATCATTTTGTAAGACAATTACTAAATAGTTTCCTGAGCAGGATAGCGTCATCCATGTACTTGGCATGTTGCCTTAGGTTCAACTTCAACACGAGTTTTCCCAAATATCCCGAAATGCCGCGCGCATGTATGACACTATCTTGAAGAGGAAACCATTTGGTATTTTATTACTCTCTTATTTTTTATCAGTCATTTGCGCAATCAATAAATATAATCCAGATTGGAGAAATTGTGGGCATTCTTGGGCGCCCGTTCTAGTTTCCTAACGTGGGCAATACTTTTTTCAATTTGTTTATTCACAAAATCCATCTAGATTTACTTCAAAAAAATTTGAGAAAAATATATAAATATATTTGTCCGCGAAAGTTAGGGAACTGGAATTGACACCAGAAATGTCTTTAAATTCCGCCATTTTGTGTTGCGCTTTTCTTGGAGTTGCATACATACAGTTTAAGCTCACACGTACACGTTCTACACTTGCTGTATTTCTTGCTATCGGGGTATCATCATGCCGGGAATTTGTCCATGAGTTTCTTCGTCGACTAACCTCTGCGACCTGTCACGCCTATTATAATTACTTAGTCCTCTCTAATGCTTGTGAACGTAGTTTTCTTTGCTTATCTTGTAAACAGTTTTCTGAACATCGTAATTTTTTTTTCAAAGAATGCCAAGTAAAAAGTGAATACAACAACCATCAACTAATGACGCAACAAGATGGGAAAGAATTCATATCGACATAAGAAGTAAATCACAAGCCGTCTCCATCAGATGTTAAGATGCAAATACTATCACAATGTACGGTTTGTTAAAGTCAATTCAATTAAAGCTTAGTGTCCTATATTCTAAAATATTTTGTAACATTAATTTTCTCCTTATTTTATGTTGGTTGACTGGACACGAGTGAGCTAGTTACCTACTGGACCGCCTTGATGCTCCATGAAGAGAGTGCGCCAACCAGATGAAACCATAAACAGCATGATGAAACGAGAACAACCGAAGCCAAGAAGATCCAAAGATAGAGTGAAAGTAAGTTTTTTTATTTTATCTTGTCGTTTCCATTTTTTTAGCAGTTCAGCTTTTGTTTCAATAAAAATTAACATCTCGCACTAACGTTGCTAGTGTCGGTAGTACTGTAAAAAGCACACAGGATCTTTCACTACCTGAAACAATAAAAAAAAACAAAATTCGACTTTCGAGCGAATTAAAGCCTTTCGTTGGGGAGTTGGTCGTAAAGATAGAAATTTAATGCGCTGTCTGCCATCTTAGATTCATATTTGATCTCGTTGACACGTAAAATCTTGATTCCCAAACAGCTTGAAGTAAGCTAGTTTTGATATAAGTTACATTTCACGTGCACAGTAATTCTCAAAGAGATATCGGCAATAAATTTGAGAGAGCTTTTGAGAGAGATTAGTGCGAGATATTAATTTTTATTGTTCGAAAGAGCTTTAAGAATTTACACATTCCTTACGTGTTGTTTAATTCTCGAGATATTTTAATCTAAATTCATAAATTAGGGTAGCTGCAAGTTGTGTGCGTGTGAGAAATAAAGACTCCTTCACGGCTATGATTTTCTTTTGTGTTTTGCTCACGATTTATTAATGATTCTCGAGATTTTAATAAAAAAATTTCATATTAACAGCTTACACAATAATTTGGCCGGCCTAATTAATACTATTTTATAATATACTGAGTGTCAAAGTTCATTTATTCCTGTTTCTTATTGGTTAAGAACGTATCACGTGATAGTGGAGAAATTCTATTGTCTCCCTGGCAACGTAGCTAAGCGGTGGACATTACTTTTATTCACCGGTAGACAACAAATCCACAAAGCCTCACGTAGCCATGTCAGGTAAAAGGTAATCCTTTTTACACATGTTTGATTGATTTGTGGTACTTTTCTTCTCTTTTGGCACTCAGTATATAATAAAATACTTATTGACTGAGACCTCGGGAAAGCAGTATGTTTTGTGGACCCTCGACATCGACAGTCTCTGGTCCACAAAACATACTGTTTCCCTCGGTCTCAGTCAATAAGTGTTAATTACTATACATTGCAGTTGTTTTATGCGTTGTGATTGGTCAGTTGTATGCAGATAAATGCGACTATCACACAATCTGCAGATAACTCAGTCATACAATAAGAATACATACAAGGGCCACTCAGCAGTGCAACATGTCACACTATGTTTATGCAGTTTACTGGCTGCCACCAGCCAGTTCAGCATTCCTATTGGCCAGAAAATGAAATTGACTGGCTGAGAAAATGCTAATAACGTGCGTAATGCGACATGCGCGGCTTCAAAAACTCCAAAGGCTCCGACGCGAGTGGCGCTATGTATTCTTATTCTATGGCTCAGTTATCTGCTAGCAGATAACTGAGTTATCTGCATGTTGAGCCTACGGTGCAGATTATTACAGTATGCGGTATTCGTTGGCATCAATGGTTGGCATGGCAACAACATTTTTTCGATATTTTCTGTTTCATGTTATGGCATCTTGCTTTTTAAGCTCTTCCGAAGGCGAAATTCGTCAATTGCTCGAGGAAAAAGACTTACAATGTATAATAAAGCAATTATCGGATTCGGTTTTTGTGATATGCAAAATTATCAATGTCTTGGTAAGAGTTATCTGACTCGCCTTCGGCTCGGCTGATAACTCTTACCTCGACATTGATCATTTCGCATATCACAAAAACCTCATCCAATAAGTGCTTAATATGTTATAGTTTACTTATTAAGCTTTGTGGAAACACCACGTAAATTTATTATTGCAATAATAAATTTACGTGGTGTTTCCACAAAGCTTAATAAGTATATTGTATTCACCATGCAAACGTACAAGAAACTTATCATGTTATAGTTTATAAATTATTCGTAACTATCATCTCATGACTTAATTCTTTCTACTATTGCAAAGGGTGATGGGATGTGAAAAAAACGCACAAGAAGAGAAAAGAATGAACGATCCTGGACGGCAAGACCCACAAAACAACAATCCACAAGAATAAGAAGACACGACATTGTAATAGAAAGTAGTGGTAATGTGCAAGTTAGTAGAAAACAAGATACTTATTATTGAGGGATCAAAGAGGATTTAATAGATATTTCTCGTTAATGAAAAAGAAAAGACAGCAAATTAAGTGAAAAAAATTGGATTGAAATAACATTGATATCAAATACATTCAACAAAATAATTAAATAGAATATCTAGGAGTTTGGCAGTCAATTTTCGAGTCAAAAAACAGGTAAAAATATGGTAAATGTCGACAATATTTTTTAAAGAAACAATACCTTAACGCCTGGAAATTTCGTCTCTAACATTTGGATTTGGATATTTCTAAAAACAAAACAAAATAACATGTAGGATTGAACGTTTTACAAAAATAAGTTTCGTAATAATGCCACTAAATTATAGTTGATGCATTTGGTCACTATTTTTGGTTTGCACATGCCGTCATTTCGTGTGATTGGGCGCCATCTTGGTTGACTCTGCAGATTACTTCAGCTGTTTACAGCGAAACACTAGTGTCAATTTACTATTTCATCGTTAGTTTTAGCGTATTATGAATGATACTTTAAAGATGTATGGCTCGATAGGATCAGATATAATGAATAGATACTTTGTGGTTGCCATGTGTTTCAAACGTCAACAAAGATGGCGTCGATTGCAAACGATCAATTCCGTCGTTCTACCTTTAAAGAATGTGTTCTCTGGTTAAAAAGCGAGAAAATGTGACTTGTATTCCAATTCACCGTAGCAAAACAGATGGTGGCATGTCGATTTTACCAGAATTTAATGCGGGTATCAATCAAGAATACCAGTGAAATGATATTTAAGATAAGCTAATGGACGAAATTTTAACACAAGTGACAAAATAACCAATCTGTCTGTTCCTCAAACGAGGTTAATTTACCTTAAGTTTTTAAACGATTTCAGACCGCAAGGCATTCTGGTAAAATCAACACCCGCCATCTTTTTGCTACATTAAATTCCCAAGGGAATATATCATTTCTTTGTTTCTTAGCTAATTTGGTTCATACATCCATGCAAATCAGTAGGATCATTATATTTTTTTGTGCATTTTAAATTCCCATGGGAATACGGCATGCTTTGTTTCAATGGTGATGCGTCTGTTTATGGTAATTACTGCATAATGCGAATCCTCTTTGATTATTAATATGATAAGTATCTTGGTGCTTTCAGATTTGTTTTGGTAAGCAGGAACAATGAAGTCATTGTTTGTGTACACTAAAGCAAATTACGAAGGTGGTTTGAGAGCAGCTGCGAGGTACCATGCAAATGAAGGCGTTTCGGTTAAATAAGTGTGAGAATTACGGCATTAAAAATTGCATGTTATCTACACTTAAGGATATAAGTTGCCAAAAAAAAAAACAACTTTAGTGAATCTGTTGAGTTTCAATTGCTTTTTATTTTTGCCTAATTCTCATGCTTATTTGACCCAGCCTTGGACTTTGGTAAGTATCAGGGGCCGGTTGTATCAAAGGCGTTTAGCTTAAACGGTGGATAAGTCAAAAATATGAAACACGTTTCCATGTTGTATAAACAAACCAGCTGAAGTTATTTGACCTGAGAAGAACAATTATATATAAAACTAAATATTTATTCTATTTCAACTCATAATTTCGGTTCCGTACTAGGTGTAAAACTGATTTTTAAATTTCACTTATCCACCGTTTAAGCTAAACGCCTTTGATACAACCGGCCCCAGGTTTATATTTACTCCGGAACAGTTAACACAACGAAAAGCCCATGCCCATTCAGCTAAGGTTTTACGTTTGAAAATTCAATCAAAAACTCAGTCTAAGTGGGTTTAAGTAGCTAGAGATAACGTAATTTATCTTTTTATTTTGCTTTTTTGTTTATAACGTAATTTATTAGCTAAATGTATGGACTGCGAGGGTGTGCGCCGTGTGTAAGTTGCATGGGGTTAGGTTTATTAAAGGAATTAAAATTTTTGAAAGTATGCTTAAAAACCAAAATCTGTCGTCACTTCTAACAAAACAGTTAAGAGTAGGTTTCAACATCAACTAAATTGATCTATACTATTAACTAAGAAAAATGCGAATTAAGTTTTATATTTTGCAAGCAAATTTTAAATAGAATTCTCACCTGTTTTTATGTACGAGCTTTTTCTGTTTACGTTTGATCTAAAATATCCAAATAAATTGCATTTAAAATGCATACTTTACCGAAATTTTAACTCTTTTAATTTTCGAAATTGGGTGGCAGTCGGGGTGGTGTGGTGGTGCATGCGGGTTTATCAGCTGTGAGTGACTGTGCGATGGTGAGGAAAGTGAAGGTAACGAATGGAATGCAGGAGCTTAGAACTGAGGAAGACAGCTTAGAACTGAGGCAGGTAGGCAGTTGGTAGGATCAGCGGGGGGCACTTGACATTTTGGCTTTGGGAATCAAATTTGCATGCTAAGTACTTAAGTCACTAACGTTTGTTGTTTTAATTTGTTAGGTACGCGCGGCTGCTCTCTAGGGAAGATCAACTTAGCAATTGTATTAGCACTTGCAAAGTTGGTCTTCTCTTTGCCGGCTACCCCGGCCAGTTCTCCGAGTGCTACTTCCACCGTGAATAAGTAGAAGTACTTGTACTACATGTATAAGTACTTCTACTTAGGTGGAAGTGGCACTTGGGGAGCTGGCCGGGGTAGGGGGATTTTTTTTATTCAATTTCTCAATTCCCATGGGAATTGAATTTTTAATTAAAAAGGGGTCACAAGTAAATTTTGTAAACAATTTATTGAAAAAATTTGTAAAGATTACATACAATTTGAATAACAATAAAAAGAGATTAACTACCACACATTGTACTTATTAAAATAACAACAGAAGAAAACAGAACATGGCAGAGAGAACAATAACACAAGTGAATGAACAAAGTCCTAAAAAACTTGGGTCTTTTCAACGTAAGTAAATGTTTATACTTCAAAATATATTATAACAATGAAACAACTTGAAGTGATAAATTTTGAGAGTTTTGCAAAGGTTTACCCAGCATATAACGAGTTGTTTCACAATTACAAAGAAAAACATGTGGCTCAAAACATGCAACTGATAGAGATGACGAGAAGGCTTAACAAGTCTAAGTAGAAAGGTTTTCAAAAGTTAGTCACATTTTTATAACCATATGTAACTACCCTGTCAACTCTCCCAGTGGGAAGAACCGGAGTACCCGGAGAAAACCCACGAGTTTTGGCGGAGCGTTGACCAACGCTTTTTCAAATACAGCCAGCCTCACAGAAGAAAGGTATTTTTGTCAAAAGAAAAATATTATTTTTAATCAATTGTGCTTTTATAAGTCAGAAAAAATACATGCACGAATTACCAACGAATTTTGATGGCTTTGAGACATGTAACGTGGGCACATAATTCTTCCTAAAAATACTTTTTTGTACTCGAAACAACCCTTCAAAACGTCGAAAAACAACGAAGAAACGATTTTTTTATAAATTCCAAATTGACCAAGCTGTAATGTTCGGAGCCACATTTTTCTTATTGCGTTTCTAACCTGACAATGTGAAATGCAATAAACATTGCTACCTTTATTTTTTTTAACAAAAAATTCAAAAATACATAGAATAAAAACCAAGCATTTTTAGAATATTGTGTGTAGCACGACATTTTTCAGAAACCAATCTCTTACACTTTTCTTTGCATAACAGTGCATGCGATCTATTTTTCGCAAAAAAATACAAAGAAAGTCTCAGACATCTCATTTTTCTGGTGGGCACAAGAACAGAAGCTTTTTGTTCAAATTGTGATAATTTATTTGAGATAACTTTGGGCAAAATTCTATTTTTCATTGAAAACAGCCGAAAAATCAATGCTTTGGCTTTGCCCAGCAACTAATGAAGTCACTCGATAGTGAAGTTGCTTTATATACAATTGATAGTTTCAGTGTTAAAGAGACCAAAATAAAAGTAGAAATACGTAACTTAGATTGATCTTGGATTGAAAAGTAAAAAATTTATTCGAAGAATCAATTTAAATTTAGTCTTTTTGGAAGGTACCATTGTCAGGTTAGGAACATATCTCTTTGAAGTATAAATTCATCTTTACTTACTTGTTGAAAAGACTATATTCAAGAGCCATGTAAACCTGTTTTCTTATATTATTATTACCACGCAAGTATTACAAAGTGGAATATTTGAAATGTAAACTTGAACTGAAGCAAAGGAAATGCACATACAAATTCAGAAATATTTCAATTGCCAAAATACAAATTCACCACAACCAAACAATATAAAAAGTTCCAGTAGGCAATATGTTGTAATTTTAATTAAGAAACTTATAAAGTAATAAATCATACAGGAAACACAAAAGAAATCATTTTCTCATCTTACAGAATCGGTATTTTCAAAATCACTTTGCTATAGATCTGATGTATAAAATTGACGAGTTTCACAAGCCATTTACAACATTCGCATCTGTGTATGTCAGATATCTCGCCTTCAGCTTGGGTTTGTATATCCGATACAACCCGGTCACTTGTATTGTAAATAGTACAAATCAAAATTGTTATCAAATCAAAGTCTCAAACTAATTTAAATTATTCTACTCCATATAATGCCAGACAGTTTTACTTTTTCTCAGGAAAGACCTTATGTTCAACAAGGTAAATTTGGCATGTTAATTAAGAAGTCTGTAAAATTTGAAATTGCATAGTATCAACTAAAAGCTTCATGTGACTTAAAACTTTTTCAAGTCGATGTAATACGAAGAACTCTGGTAAAGTATTTACTGTATCCAGGCATCAATAGAAAACTTTTAAAATTAAAAATTGTAGTTACTTATACTTATTATTGGCCAACATCTGTACTGCTTGTTTATCTAGAAAATCTGGCATACTGTCAATTTTTTTTAGTCCAAGGAAACTTTTTTACTCTTAAATTCTTACATCCGCCACATCTTTTCTTTGCTAATAAAAAGAGCCCACAGAATTTATTTGGCAAGTTGTGGTTTTCTTTTTCATTTAAGATATGTAATTAATTGATAAAGTTAAAGAACAACTGCATCAGTTCATCTCAATTCCAAACAAGTTCCACTTTGTAAACAAAAGACAATATGCTAGCTTATTTTGTCCTTAATAAGTAGTTCATCTTAAAGTTTGAAAGTCAACATTCTAGTACAAAATCACAAAGTCTGTATCTAAGATAAATTACCAATAGTATAAAATATTACAAAGTATTTTTTTAACTTTAAAGGGTCCAATATAACATTGAGAACTATTGTGATTTTCAAATGAACTTTCCAAACTTTCAAATGAACACTCAAAGCCAGCTTAAACAAAAGATGATTGAGATAGTAAACCAGGAAATAACATAGGTGTTGTAATTTTTTATCAAAAATATGATATAGTGCATATAACAGAAACATTTCAATTAAAAAGTAGAAATATATTTCCTGTGGTTAGTTTTAATTGCTACATATATTGAAATTTTAGTATAATAATGGATGTTTTTGTTTCTGGCAAAGTCACCTCAATCTCCTTATGTTTAACCAACATTACAAAGTCAAATAATGACAAACACGAATGATTAAACACAAATTTATATTTTAATGGGTAAAAATAAATATGTCCAAATTAGTATAATCATGCATATAGGTCTAGTAGGGTACCAATTTTTAGAAACAGAATTGTGTTGTTTAGAGGCATAACATATAAAATTGCTAGATTTGATATTTCAGTTTTTTAAGAAAGCCTTTTGTATGTGTTTTCATGAACTCTTGGGCCATAATTCAATTGATTTGAACCAAATAAGATTCTAACTTTCTTTTAAAACACAGTTCATCATTATTTGACTTTTTCTAAGATTAAAATGCTTCTGGAGCACATGAGATTCCACGGTATGTGTACCCACAAAATAATCGTCAAATTAGGTGAGAATGAAACCGTCATGTCCAAAATTATACCGTCCCAAATTGTCCCATATTCAATATTGTACATGCAATATTCCAATACCTTTAACAATTTCATTTTTCATAATCTGCCAGTTGTTGAGAGGAGGTTAAGCATTTTGTCGATCTACAAACAAATTTCAAAGAATTCTATTGAAGATAGATAACTGAAATGGTAAACAAACTGCAAAAGATAACAATGCAAGTGGTTGTGTAAAAACTAAAGACCACGTAAAGTCGGCCATTCTGTACAGTGTTTGGATTTGACAGTTTGAATTTTAATTGCCTCAAGAAAAGTCTAAAAGGCATTAAAAACATAACATTCCTTGTTCTTTTTTAACATCCCGACCTTGCACGACTCCCACATCCTGCTCCGTCTCCTCCTATCCACCTCCCACCCTCAAGGCCCTGTCACACCGTGCAATTTTTCTTGCACTTGTAACTGCTCCGTCTCCTTCTCTATCCACCTCTTACCCTTAAGGCCCTGTCACACGGTGCACTTTTCCTTGCATTCACCGTAGCAAAAAAGATGGCGACATGTCGATTTTACCAGAATGCATTGCAGGTATCAAGAAAGAATACGTGGGAAAAGATGACAAGAAACAAAGCTACTGGATTGAAATTTTAACACAAGTGTGAAAATAACCTATTGTCTTCTGTCTGTTCTTTAAAAGACGTTAATTTGCCTTTTTAAACAATTTCAGACTACCATGCACTCTGGTAAAATCGACATTTGCCATCTTTTTTGCTACAGGGAAAATCTACTCTTAAGTAAATTTGTGACAAATGTTTGGTACGTTAAAAAACTCCAGCAAACTGTGATGGAAACTTGCATTTGCCAATTTTACATCTCCCAATAGTAGAATTGCATTTCAAGTTGCAAGAAAAATTGCATTGTGACAGGACCTTTATTCTCCAGTGTTCCCGCCAACCTGCTCCCACCATTAGATAGAAAGTCCTTTTTTCACTACATTTTAGTAATTAGGCTACCCCCCTCCTCTCACAAGTCTGTAATCGCCTGACGAAATCAATTGGTCGACAGTCCAAGGCATGTTTTGTAATCGAAATTCACAAAATTAAAATTAAATTGCCTTTTTACTCCGCCTGCCGTAGGCGAGGCGGAGTTTTAAATTCGCCCGGTTTCTGTTTTTTTTTTTTCGGTGTCAGAAGTCGGTGCCGCCGCTAATGGGTGATACCGCTGGGCACAAGCCGCGTGAGCCGACCTAAACACGTCGTTTAAACTCAATTTCCAGCGGAACATGTCAACAAAACACGCATTTTAACATGTATGCTAGAACATCTAAACCGCAAGAAGGTTTTACGTGCAAAAATTCTCATGCAAAATGTTTTAAAACGACAAATTCCACCGCGAAACTTTACCGAGGAGCGATGAGAGCGTGCTTCCGTCATTTTCTGTTGTATTCCTACTTTTAAGGAAATTTAGAAATTTCTACACAAGAATCAAACGCAAATTCTACTGAAATATCTACATACAAAACACAATTTTTAACATGTAATAGTCAACAAAAAGGGACAGGAAGGTTCTTTATCAAAAAATTGCTCCAGAAATGTTTTAAAACGGCAAATAAAAGGTAAGAGACATTTTACATTCCAATTCCAGAAATACATATGTTAGTCTAAAGTTCCCAACAAATTATATCGTGGAGACTTCAGACTTAATAGCTTAGTCTAATTTTTAATTTTTGTTGTTTTTATGAGCGATTTTAATACTTGTTTTGTTAGAACGTCACGTTGAATAGTTGACTCAGAGAAAGGATTTCAAATTGGATATCACAGAAAATACAGATCACAGAAATACTTTTAAGTCGATTACTGTAAAGATTATTGCTATAATTATTAAAATAGCAAGAAAAAAACTCAAAAATGCAAAATAAAAAAAAGAACAAAATTTAACTTAAATTTAGTAAAATTTCAACTGGCACTTTCTTAATTTGCCAAAACTTTATCAGACACTCTGCCTATATACCAATGTTTTAACTGACACCTGAAGCTTTCTGGAAGTAAATACTTTGTCAGCATGTCGAAAGTCTAACTGACAACTTGTGGGCATGTACAGGTCAAAGTCTAACCGACATCTTGTCAACAAGCCAAAAGCCTTACCGGCATCTTGTCAACAAGCCAAAAGCCTAACCAACATCTTTTCAACAAGCCAAAAGCCTAACTGACATCTTGTCAACAAGCCAAAAACCTAACCGACATCTTGTCAACATGCCAAAAATCTAACTAGGAGCATATCAACATGTCAAAAGTCCATTTCAAAGCTTGTCCACATATCAAAAGACTAACTCAGATCTTATCAACATGTCAAAAGTCTGCTCGAAAACTTGTCAACTAGTCAAAATCCTTACCAACATTTTATAAACATGCCAAATATTTACCTGACACCTTATCAACACATCAAATATCTAATTCAAAGCTGGTCAATATATCAAAAGGCTAGCCAACATTTTCCCAACAAATTATATCGTGGAGACTTCAGGCAGTGTGCTACAGAATAGATTTAATAAATTGATGGATTTAATAGACTGATGTATTGTATACACTTTTAGTAAAATTTTCTTTACTTGCAAAATAAAACAGCTATTTGTTGGTGGCATTATGGCAAAAGAATCTTGTTTAACATATGTACTATTAAAGTCTTTAATCTAAATTAAATTCTAAAAAATGCAATCCTACTAGGACTCTGGACAGAGTGCCTGGCAGGTCACTCAGACATTGATTTTTGGTTATCTTAGTGATTGCATAAGATGTGCTAGCAATGTCTTAAAATGCCTTGGAAGGTACCGTAATAATAATTGATTTAAAAAGGAATTAGTTGGACAGAATAGAAATAAGTGAATGTACCCCACCCCCAATGAACTCTCTAGTTACAGCCCTGCCTGGCCTTGTGCCCATTTTCGTTTGGCAGGCGGAGTGAACGCCTTAGCAGGCGTCTTGTTTTTCTCATAAATTCCGACATTTTAAAAAGATACCATATTTTTTTTTTAAATTCTAGCTTTATTTTTAAAATTCCGACTTTTTATCATACTTTGAATGAGATTAATTTTATAATCTGATTCATTGCGAGAACAGCTAGTTAGCCAGCCACAATGACTCAATATTTATGCGTAGTTTGCTTCGTCGTCTTTCTACATATCCATTTTGTTGCCATGCTGCTACACCACATGAATATATACCAGCTACGGCTTTGATGCGGTCAAGGCTATTTCAGATACCTTGAAGCAGATCGGTCCCAGTACTTTCGTTAATTTCACACGGCCAATTATCAGGCACTTAGACGTAAGCGTACTGTTTTGCTATATTAAACTTTACTAGCAAACTTTACTATCATATTTAAGACTATTCTCACTCACTGGGACTGTATCTACTTCACCAAATTTAGCTAAAGCGCGAGCCCGAAGGGCGAGTAATGATTGTCGCGCTATGCGCTTTCTCTTTAGCCAAATTTGGTGAAGTAGATACAGTCCCAGTGAGTGAGAATAGTCTTAAATATAATAACTTTTGCTAGGAAAGTTTAATATAGCAAAACAGTACGCTTACGTCTGAGTGCCTGATAATTGGCCGTGTGAAATTAACGAAAGTACTGGGACCGATCTGCTTCAAGGTATCTGAAATAGCCTTGACCCTTTGATGCATGGCTCTATATCCAAGGGAAGACGCACTGCCTTTCAATGGACTTTTAACCTTTTAGACAAAATCTTGAAAAAAATTGAAACAGGCAAAAATATTACCGAAAATTTTGTATACATTTACTTGTATTATGGGTGGAAAATAATACCCAGTTGATACCCTTAGGTATTCGTTTCTCACGGATAATACAAAACAACAGAAAATTTGCCAACTTCGCAAGGCTATATTTTCTATAGTTTACAGCATTTTACAACAAAACTTTGCAAGTTTAGCCTTAGGATGCTCTTTCAAGCAGTGGTAATATTTTTTCCTACTTCGACTTTTTTCCAAAATTTCGTCTAAAAGGTTAAAGGTCCATTCCATCTCAATTTCTTGAGTTACCTTCGGTACTGAGTCGCCGTCGACGCAGTCTTATGGCTCTAAGTAAACGTTTTAATTGACGAATTAAACTTACATAGTTCCGTGGAATTTGGACAAGAAGACCAGAATCTCCACATAGGAAAAACCTAAGTTAAAATGTTGCAACATTTTGCAAAATTTCTCTTGTTTGTATTTCTCTTTCCATAGCCTTCCATGCCATTTAGTTGATCGTGTTAAGTTATCGAGATGATGAAGAAATGCTCCTCGGCACTTTTAAAATTTGCAGCATGTAGGCTGTGTTGTTTCTGATAATGGGGTATGCACAGGCTACATTATTTTTAATAATGCTTTTGGTATTTTAGCCCTGATAAATTCCATGCAATTAAAATAGACCGCCAACGTTTTTATAATGAACGTGAAATACTCTCCAGATTCGTTAATATAATGCAGAGTGGAAGCAAAAGGTTTTGACGAGAAATACACCAGGTGAAAATCGTGTACATGTAAGCACTGAACTGTATGTAAGCAACTCCAAGAAAAAAAAACACAAGGAAAAAAAACGCAATACAAAATGGCAGAATTTAAAGGCATCTTTGGTATCATTTACAGTTCCCTACCGCTCGTGGGCAAATATAGTTACTTACTTAATTTGTACATGTATTTTTTTATTTCCTGCAGCAACTGATTTGCTACAGCAGCTAACCTGGCGGCTTTTTATAAAAGAAATTACTTAGAATTTTCTAGAAGTTTGGTAGCAGAATTTTCGAGTACAAAAAATCAGGTAAAAATATAATGGCTAATGTTGACAATTTTTTTAAAAAAAACAATACCTTAACGCCTGAAAATTTGGCTTCTAACACTTGGACTAGGATATTTCTGAAAACAAAACAAAATAATATGTAGGATTGAACGTTTTTCAAAAATTAGTTTCGTAATTAAACCTACTTAGATGAAGCATTTTGTCATTATTCTGTCGTTCTACTCTTAAAATAGGTTAAGTCTAGGTTTACTAATTGTATTCTATAATTATAATCTTGATCCTTTGTCAAAACAACAAGGAAATATGACTTGACATTCTAATTCCTGGAGAATATACTATTTATTTGTTTCCTAGTCACATGTAATTTGATTCATACATGCATGAAAATCAGTATTATTATCATATTTTTTGCCCATTTTTAATTTCCACGCGAATACAGCTTGCTTTGTTTTGATTATGGCGAGACTTGACTTTATAATGAATCCTCTTTGATTATTAATATGATAAGTAAACTTGGTGCCTTTAGATTTGTTTTGGTAAGCAGGAACAATTGAACAAGACATTGTTTGTGTGCTGTATTCCCATGGGAATTAACAATGCGCAAAAAAAGACAGGGCTTACAAAAAAAGCCAACTATTGAAAATGATCTATTGTTAAAATGTCAAAGGCCTATATAGGATGGCCTAGCACTAAGATGTATACAGGGTGTCCCAAAAAAACCCCAAAAACTATTGAAAATGATTTATTGTTAGAATTTCAATGCCTAGCACTAAATTGAACCCACGAGTGGATAAACTATTGACATAACCGTCATAATTAATAGTAATACTCAGTGTTAACCATTTTTATGCCAGACAAAAAAACTAAACCTACGAGTGCATATTAAAAATGCAACCAAATTTTATGCACTTCAGTTGTACTGAGTGTTCTCGTATAACTTAACACAATGAAAACTCTTTGTTCGCCAGTTAGTTGAACCATTTCTCTCGAAGTGATAACAGGACTAATCAGTATTGTTTTCATTTTTTCTAAGCCTGATTTGCTTTTAGAGTTTAGAGAAAACAATTTATAAATGTAGATTCCCATGAGCAAAACAAACGTACTTTACAAAGATATTTTAATTTTTTAACAAGTGCTAGGGCATTCAAATGTTAACAATAGGTGATTTCAATAGTTTTTGGGGTTTTTTGGGACACCCTGTAGAGAGTGCAGAATATTGACAGGACGAATCTATTGGGTTTAAGAACCCATGGGTTTAATTCGTTTAGTCTAAGGTCTGTTTCAAACGTCGAATTTTGCATGCATCGAATGCAATTCAAACAATAGATGAGATGGCTATCTATTAAATTCAAACGTTTGAAACAGGCCTAACATCGGTACCATGTGCGCAAATGAAGGCGTTCCGGTTAAATAAATACGAGAATAGAAAGTCTTCAATGAGTTGGGTATAAACAAACGTTAGCCAATTTTGTCTATGGCTATTGTCTTAAAATTTGGACCAAAAAATAACTATACTATGCTGTACGGTATAGGGACATTAAAGGGAAATGGCAACAAAAATCTTTATCATCTTATTTGAAAGAGACTTCAAAATAATATATAGAAGTCTATTACAGAATTTTTGTATCTGCCTTATTTGGTGAGATATTTTGACTTGAAATCTTTAGTTGTCCGCCATCTTGGATATTTGTAGATATATGCATGATACGTCACAACTGGGGTCACTCAATTTTTTTTTCTTACGACGCAATTTTTTTTTCTTACGACACAATAATTAATCTTCTCGATTAACCACACACATGGTAAGTGTTTCGGATTTCAGCACGGACTGAAAAGGTTTCACAAATATTTTATTGGTGGTAAGTATTTAGGAGAAGCTTTGAATGGCTTATCCCTGCTGTGACGTCACCAAAACATTGTTAATGAGGTTAAAAATTAATCCAAGATGGCGGACGATTCGATTATTCAGGTGATAAGATCTCCCAAAGTAAAACAGATATAAAAATTTTGTAAAAGACTTCTATATATTATTTTTGGAGTCTCTTTCAAATGAGACAATAAAAATGTTTGTTGCCATTTCCCTTTAAATGTTGCATGTCAACTACAACTAAGGGTTCAAATTCCCATAGATGAGTCTTAATAAAAAATCTTTAGTTCGTGTTTCAAGTTTAAAATTGCTTTTTATCTTTGCATAATTCTCATGCTTATTTGACCCAGCCTTAGACCTTGGTAAGTATTAGAGTTATATTTACTTCCGACCAGTGGCGGATCTAGCGTAAGTCAAAATAAATTACCACAGCTCATTCTAGGATATATTTACATTTTAAAATACCTTCAAAGGAACTTCATTGGTTAGATTTTATTCTTTTGAAATTCATAACCTATGACATTGTTATAAAGTTATTTTGAATTTAAAATTGAGCTGCTATAATTTATTCTGACTTACCCTGGATCCACCACTGCTTCCGACCAGTTGACACGACGAAAAGCTCACGCACTTTCAGCTAAGATTTAACATATGAAAATCCAATCAAATACTCAGTTTTAGTGGGTTTAAAGTAATTTATCTTTTACTTTGCTTTTTTGTTATCAGTCATAACGTATTATATAAAACCTCATTAAATTCTGGTCGTTTAATTGGTTGACTATGGTCACGTGATATTAAATAAAAAGTTCCATTTTTCAAGAGTGCAAATTCAGGGTTGGTAGTTTGGCCTATTAGAGGCCAAATAACTCGATTTTGGCTTCTTTTTTTCTTGCTTGGCCTCAAAAAAAAAGTTTGGCTTTTTGGCTACTTTTTGGCCTCTTTCTATTTCAAAGAAATGCTTGGAAAATGTTTCGATCTTAGTTTGATTTTATATGTTTAATCGTCATAATAATGTAGGTATACTAATTGTGATATTAAATGCATTTAGTATTCATGAGGACTTTTAGTATATGAGGATTATTTAGTATTTATCGAATAAATTAGCTGTGCTACGCAGTACACTAGACATCGCACTGGTTGTAAAAGAAAAGCTGAACAGTGTCAATACACAAAACTATTACACCATTTGCCCCTCATTAAGCGAAAAAAGAATGTCATTAAGATCATTTTACAGCTTCACGTGTACAAATCGGAATTTCAATGACACATTGTGTGCAAGTCAATAAGCGTGAAGGGATATTCAATAGCAACAATTGACGCAAGTATGCATAAAAATTGAAAGCCATTAATCAAATATAGAAATTCAATAAGAATACAAAGTACATTCAAAAACACAAAAGAAGTTCTTGTTTGAGTACAAGAAACGCTCAATTAGATAAAAATGTTTGTTCAATGAAGTTGTCATGTGAACACCAACATGCTCAAAGAAAAGAAAAGGGCTATTTGAAAAATATTCTTTATTACGGCAAAGATTTGGCTTTGCTGAATTGTTTTAAAAGTTTTTGAATAACGTGAAATGTTACAAAGGTGTCTAAACGAAATGAAATATTACAGTGTACCACTGAAGAAAGCAAGCAAGGCTTGGGCGGACAGGATGGGTGGCAAGCACAGCAGAGTTATGACAACGCCACATACAAACTTAGACTGATAAAACTTGATAATACACGTTGCATTTGTTTTTTGGGGGGTTAATATGATTGCGTGGCTATAAAGTAAACCATTTTTTTTGAACATACATTTTTATCTAATTGAACGTTTCTTGTATTCAAACAAGAACTTCTTTTGTGTTTTTGAATGTTCTTTGTATTCTTATTGAATTTCCATCGTTGATAAATGGCTTTCAATTTTTATGCATACTTGCGTCAATTGTTGCTATTGAATATCACTTCACGCTTATTGACTTGCACGCAATGTGTCATTGAAATTCCGATTTGCACTCGTAAAGCTGTAAAATGATCTTAATGACATTCTTTTCTCGCTTAATGAGGGGCAAATAGTGTAGTAATGAGTTCGTGATAAATTTGGACTTTTAGCATTTATATTATTTGGCCGCGTTAGAAAAATTGTAGTTTGGCCTCTTTTGGTAGATTTTGGCCTCTTTTTGCATAACTATTTGGCTCCAAGCATGCGCAGGACCTACCAACCCTGAGTGCAATGAAAAACACGTTCCATTCCACTCCTAGGAGTGCAATAGTTTTTTCCATTGCACTCTCACAATTCGCATCCGTCAAAAAGCTCTTCGTATGGTCTTCGTAGTTTACTTTAGGCTGGTTTCGGTCTTGAGATGAATGCGAAATAATCCAAATACTAAAATACGACTCAAATGCGTGTTTTTTTAAAATGTCGAATAAATTGGTCAGTTTTAAGAAACGATAGTCTGGTATTACATAAAACAAATAATGAATGTTTTTATTCGTGCAATAGTAAGTCTGTTTTTATGCGTGCAATATTCGTGCAATAGTAAAAGATTGATTGCTCCATTCAACGAGGCGATAGCCGAGTTGAATGGAACAATCAATCTTCCACCGAATGAAAATATTCTTCCCATTGCACTCATAAACATTCATTATTTGTATAATGGACAATTTGCACAATACAGGGTGAGTAAAAAAAAACTGATGCCCTTTCAAATTTAAATTAGCCGCGAATTTCATTACGGAACTTTAAGTATTCCCATAGGTATACAGAGAACAGATCGTGACTAAGTACACAGTACAGGATGAGTAAAAAAACTGATACTATTGAAATTCAAACTAGCAGCATTGCATTCTTGCAATTTGACAGACGTTGATCTAAAACAAAATCTAATTCCCAGTGGAAGTTAAAATGCATAATTTTAGCCGTGCAAGAATTGTCAGAATTGGTTTACGTACTGTGTACTAAATCACGATCTGTTCTCTGTATACCCATGGGAATGCACCGTAATGAAATTCGCAACTAATTTGAATTTGAAAGACATCAGTTTTTTTTACTCACCCTGTAGACCAACATTCTATCCAGGCAAAAAGAACAAAATCTTTTACAGCTAGAAAGAGGATCCTACGATTAGTAGAATTGCACAGTTCGGTGGCGAAATGTTCTAAAATACGGAAAATATAGCCTTGTGAAGTTTGCAAATTTTGTATATATTTGTATTAAGCGCGGAAAAAGTTACTATTTTCGCGGTAATTTTAGCTCAACAATGGTAACTTTTAAACCTAGAAACATACTTTCAAAATGCTTTTTTCTCAATGTAACAAATTTATAATTTAAGTAAATGTTTTTTCCTTTGAAAGACTAGACCATATCTATTCAGCAACATTGGATGTTAGTTAATGGCCATGCTGAAATTCTAGTGGTTGCTTCTGATAAAACTGCCTCAATCTCCTTTAAGTTGAATCAGTCAAATAATAACAAATCCCAACTGTTTTATCACCAAAAATTGCGGGAACCACTGAGTATTTTTACAGACTACAAAACAACGGTAACTCCAAAAATAAACATTTTGAATTTATTCTAGCTTTCGACTATATTTTAGTCATCATGGTGATGACTAAAAATGTTTATTTTCGGAGTTACCGTTGTTTTGTATTTTTTTTATCACCAAAACCAACTTAAATTGTTAAAAAGTGATCACATCAGTTGAGAATGAAAATTCCATTTCCAAAATTATATTGTGCTACTGTAATTGTTCTAAAATAAAAAATAATATTGACACTAACCAAGGCTGTTGCAAGGCTGGAGTGTCACCCCTCTCTACAAAACTGCCATTGTCTGCAAATGAATCCTTTATTGGCAAAACTGTGCAACTGTTCCATCTCGGGCCTGATGTATGCCTTACTGGAAAACAGTGAATACATTTACATTTTAGCAGCATGCCGTATATATAATTTCATTATCAATGGTTATGGGTTTTTTTACATTAAACTAAAACACTCATAATTGTGGTAACCACTGTGTATTTTGATAAAACACATAACAACGGTAACTCCGAAAAAAGACAACATTTTTGTGATTCTACGCTTCGACTTTATTTAGTCATCATCAGGAATGAATAACATTACAAGTGCATGTGTTTTTATATATGTAATATGATACAGCTAGCTGAATCAAAGTCGAAACGTAGAATCACAAAAATGTTGTCTTTTTTCGGAGTTACCGTTGTTATATGTTTTATTAAAACACTATTAAACATACTTTCCATATTTTCACTAGTGAAGATATGAAAAAGTACGTAACACTGAAAAACGCTGTGTTTTCACGCAGGATTTATATGTTCCCTGTTAGTTTGTTTCAACTTAATATTCACATCTTTTCACCATCATGTAATATCCTCTATATATAATCTTTATTGAGAATGCCAGTTTCTGATTGGCCATGCCCACTGATCACACACATTTGTCAGCAAAATATACTCACAACATTAACATTCAACATTGTCTTTCTTGACACATTTTTTATGATAGATAAAATAATTATATTTTTTTAAAACATAAACATAGCCATGTATTGTGGAAATCATATGTTTAAGATGTCAAAGGCTGGGATAAAATGTGGAAACAAAATATGGAATGTGGAACAGAATAGCAGAAGCTGTGTCTGGAAGCAGAACCCACAAATGAGGGTAAAACATGGAATCTGCAAATAGGAATAAATGCGTAAATGAAATGGGGATAAAACTCAGAATTGTGGAAAAAAGATTAAGAATCTGATAAAAACCTATACGAGTATGAACTATTCTGTCAACTACTTGTGTCAATTTAAAGTGGTTGCCAAAGTTGGCAGATCAACTGTAATCCAAGGCATTTCCAAATGAATTTGCATAAATTGGGCATGCAATTTTTATTAAAAATGGGCAAAAGTTGTAAGGTCAACATACTGCCTTTTATTTATTGTGTTGCATTGATTCTAATGCCTTCCCCACCTCATTGCAACAGGCAAAAACTTTCATAGGCATCATTGTCAAACAGAACAGCAAAAATCCCCATTAATTTTTTTACTTGAAGGTGCCATGTATATTCAAAGGTACAACTGAATTAGGCACGAAAACAATATATTTTCTAAATTCATACACAAACAAAAAGGCTAAACTGAGGAAAATTACAAAGGCTTTATTTATAGACCCAAAGGGTGCATTTTAAATGGCAATTAATATGCACGTTTTAGGTATTAAAATGTGCACTAAAACGAGTAGTTTCCAACAAGTAGAAACCACTGCAAGACCACCTTATGAACTAGTTGCTATATCACAAATGAATAGGAAATTTTTGTGACCAAAGAAGGACATGTCTATTTTCACCTACACTTGGACTGCAACAGGAGAAAGCAACCCTACTTTAACCAACATATGACAGTTGTTCCATGAACTGTTCCAGCACCTATGACAAGAGCATTTTTGTTTTTTTGCAACTGTTTGGGCTCCTGTGTGATTTGAGCAATTGCTTGATTGAGTTATCAACTTTATTTGCTAACATTTTAAACTATTATGCAAGTTAGGTACTAGTGTAGGTGTGAAACTGGTTTCAAGTTGAGCTTCTTGCTGCTCTGTTCAAAATTATGCCTATGAAAGTTTTTGCCTGTTAAAATAAGATAGCAAGGCATTGGCATTGATGCTGAATCACAGTAATGTAACCCTGTCAATCTTCCCTGTGGAAACTCCCACGACTTTTGGCAGAGCGTGTTGACTTGATCATGAAAGGGTTTAAACCACATTGAGGAGACCCACTTGAGCATCAAACCTGCAACCTTTGAGGTACAAGGCAAGTGGTTTAACAAATCACTTGATTGCTTACAACTCGGGTGCATTCTGTGCACTCCACACTGGATATATCTGGCGTGGCATCGCTTTAGTGTCTGGCATGCTAGTGCACAATGAGCGAAATATATATTTGAAAATGTATACTCGATGTGGCAGCTCAAAACATTTGGCGTGCAGTATCTTGGGCGTGCATTTTACATGGAATGCAACCTAGACTCACAAAACTCACCAATATCAGAGATCTAATGCTATAGGGGTTATAAAGTTAAAGAGGGGTTACAGTCCGTAATGTAAACAAACGCTTTGTTTACATTTTGAAATTCTATATTCGTAAAATATGACTTACTAAATGAATATCTGACACTTTTCTGGTTTGCTATGCTTATACATGAATGTAAACCAGAGTTTCAATTCAAAAAGAGTTCGAAAAATATGAAATTTGGACAATGTTTATATTTGGTGGCCCACCTTTGTTATGAGCAGAACCGATGCGCAGAACAGACTGTAACCCCTCTTTAAATAGATGGAAGTGGGGGATACTGGGACCTAATTTGTAACATAACAATACAGCTCAAAAATACACAAACTTGTGCTTTATTTATTGATGAGACCTTATTAGTTCTCCTACTACCAAATGTGAATACTAACGATATATTTAATCTAAACTGTCGTTTCTACGATTTATGGTCGTTTTGTCCCCCATCTGTTTCGTCCCCCACTCTTTTGTCCCATAACAATATTGTCCCGTAACCTTTTCATCAACTTACCCATTTTAAAAATATCAAATGTTGGACTAATAAGAAATCTAGATGACATCAGAAATCTTAGAAATATTGTCTAGTATACAGTGTTTACTTTGCGGAACCAAATTTACCTGGGGTACAATTTTTAGCATCAAGTGCAAGTTGTCACGTTCGCTAGTATGTGGTTTGAATAAATAGCTGACAAACTGTTTCTCAGAAGATTTAACCCATTTGAACAGCAACAACTCAAAGAACAAATTTTGTGTGGGACAAAACGGTTACGGGACGGGGGGGGGGGAGACGGCACGACCAGATACCGTTTCTACTTCGACAACGTCCATAGCGAAGTAGAAACGTTTAACGGTATCTAGATACTCTTGTAAACTAAGATCTAGGGATAAGATCTAGATACTCTTGTAAAACTACTAATAGAAAATTAAGCATATTACCTTGAAATGAAGGCAGGATTTCGTCAATATACATTTTTACACTTCTGAGTTTGTGGAGAAAAAAATTGATTTGGCAATTTCCGATAGCAATTTCCGACTGGCGACGAACAAACCCGACGCTGTGCGCAGGCAAACTAATAACTGGATGTAGAGAAGGAGAGAGATATAAGCCCAACGGTGAGGGGAGGGGGGGGGGGGGGGCAGGGAGCCCGAAGGGTTGATTATATCTCGAACCAACGTTGCCAGTGTCGGCAGCACAGTTATAAGTATGCAATGACAGGATCTGTGCACTGGACTGAGATTGACCAGGACCACCTCCCCCCCCCTCCAGCATAAAATGAGGATGAGATTAAGATTTTAGCAAGATGGCCACTGGAATGATAGAGTTTGCGCACTGGGAAAATGTGATTTAGTTAAAATCTGTGCTGGGAAAATTTGAATAGGATCCTCCCTTCAGCACTCTCAAAATTGTCATGGACATGTTAGAGATATGTCCATGCTTTACAGCAATGTCCACTTCATAATTAGTCGAAGCTAATGGCAGCATGTTTCATTTCATTTCAAGAAATTTCGTCTGTTCTTTAGCGGTTAGCGACCTCATGTTTTGTCTATATGTAACAAAGTAATTAATGAATACACAGACTGTTTGCATGGAGCCAGTGGACAAGATATTAAGGTGTGCGTGTATGCAATTTAAATTTCTATGTGATTTGACTGGCTCAATAACATTTAGGTAAAGATTTATAATACACATACACGACTAACTTAAGACAAAATTATATTGAACATTTCAAATGAAGAAATATCGTTACAAGAGTCTGCAAATGGAAGAAGTATCTTTCAACATCCAGTAGCTAACTTTTTACTTTACGTTCTCTTTAACTCAGGCTGTCAAACATCTTTGGCTCTGTATCAAATGGCAAACCCTATAGGGGAGTAGCGGACGGCTTTTTACGACTCCCGAGCAGTCCATAGGCAGTGCATTTACGTTTGTGCCAATTTTCTTCTCGGAAGGCGGAGTGAACGCCTTAGCAGGCATCTTGTTCTAATTAAATTTGTTACGAAATATTTTGCATGGTTTATGTGAGTAATGAGTGCTTGAAACAAGTCGACTGTTATAAACTGCGCATGTAAGGGCGTAGGTTGTGAACAGATAATCATGACTACCAGCGGTTGGTTGTACGAAAGGTGAATACTTTAGCGCTTTTTTCAAACTTTGAAAACATGCTCAGTAATAGGTTGAATCCGTATCAAAATTCAGCATTGTAAAGTCGCTTTTAATCTCTTGCCGGAGTTCAATATAATGTCTCTGGTGTTAGTTTTTTATCCCTTACTGTGTTAACTGAAAAAATCACTTTATTTAGGTCCGAGCATTTTATCTCGCTCCGGTGTAGTGTACACGTATAAAGGCTGTTGTCGAATGCAATTCGACAAGTAATTTCTCATTATCGCTCTGTTCTATTGTGACGTATAAAACAGCCCTAAGACAAGGATAGGGCGTAGGCTGCTTTCTGCTTTCCAACTCGAAACACGTAACCGTACAGTATTTGACAATAGCTGCTTTTATATGACCTGGTTCCTTTTTGAAAGACTGTTATCTTTATTTCACTGCAGAAGTGTAGCATATTACAGTATAGTGTGTTTTTAAACGTACGCATATATACTACTACTTGTCGATGTGAGGTTCAGTAGAGATGGTTCTGCATTGCATATATACAAGAATAGTTTCTGTCTTCTTGTTCTTATTGTGGCCTTTTGTTTTGAACGTTTCTTCTCAGTCGGCCAAGCCAATCCTTGAGCGTCTGTACCTCTCTCTATCCCAAAACATGAGGGACATACTGATGAACGTGCGTAATTGGTGGAGCGTGTTCTTGCAACGGAAATTTTAAGTCTCCGGGATTCACGTCCACGTTTACTGTGTCTGATTTCAGTTTCACATCGGCCGTGAATTGCGATGCCATCACGTCCATGGTTCCTGCTTTGTGCGCAACCTGAAATGAAGGAGTTCCGAGTTTTATTCCTTCCGAAATTAACATAACGTGCGGGGTCTAAAATTTAAAATCTCTTCACTATCTCTCTGGGATACCAAGGATCTACAGTCTTACGCCCCCCCCCCCCCTAGATAATTAATTTGCCCATTTCTGGATGCAATTAAGTTACCGTGATTTTTCTTTCATAGCTTCCACTTGTTCTAGCTCTGTGCTATATATATTTTTCTCTTACTACCATTGATCGATGACAGCAATGGCTAATTCTACAGCACTCCTATATATATTATATTATATTATGGCCTTCATGTTCAATTTTGGAAACATGAATTAATATTTATATGTGTTAATAAGGAAGTGATACTAATTGAGAAAGTTTTCATCCAAGTGGTAGAAGTGGTATTGCATCTAAATGCTGCAACGACTGCCATAACCACTACTTTCATGTAGTGCAATATCCAGAATTGAATTTTGTATGTTATTGATGTTGGGACACTACAAATTTTTGACCCTGGATCGACATGTTTGGAGACATTGAATTAAAGGTCCCGACTCGAGTAACCCTACTGAGGATTATGATGTCCTATTCTGTGTCCAACTCTACTGCTATTAATCGTTTGAGATGGATTGTTTTTAAAGTCGATTTCGAAAGAAATAATTGAGCAGAATTGAATGTATGCTAGGTTTGACCCTGCCTTTGGGCGAAATACCCGAGAGATAACCCAGACGTCAAGCACTCAAGAAATCAAGGCCAACCTAACGCAATAATCCAATGACTTTCTCTCTTGTCATTCTGGCGGAAAACGTGAAAAGGATTTTGAATAGCATAACAAATATTTGATTATGTCTAGCACTTACCTCAAATTTTGGCTTCTGACCAGCAGCAGGCATAGAATTTGCTTGTGCGAACACGATTGTTATTAGTAAGAGGAGCAGTAAGTTGCTTCGCACTTTACTCATTTCTGGGCTTACATCGCTATATATACTTTCGCCCAAAATTTGCAGACAAGTTAATGAGTTAAAGCATTAATCTTTCCACAAATATTTGGATTGCAAACCGGTTCAATATTGACTAGAAGTAAATAATAAAATACCTCAGACTACACGACCTGTTGCTTGAAACAGGTATTCTACTGTTACTTCCATTCCATGTGTGTTATTTATAACTATGTTCGATCTATCTATGAGCGTCAATAAGTTCTGAATAAAGGTTTGGCATTGATCATTCGATGAAATTTAATATTTTGCATGCCAATGACAGTATTCGGTTATGTGATGAAACTCAAAATTCTTTCTCGATAGAATCCTTGCCGGTTAATTTGCACGTCATGAATTTAGCGCTTGGGCTACACGTTATCTTTGCTATCCTAGCCGAATTTACTTTGGTCTTGGCATTTCCCGAGGAAGGTACCGGACAAAAAGCTCATTTTTCTTTAAAAGATACGCCCGGCTCTTTTACCGTTCACGCGAATAAAATGTTGGCGAAAGTTTCGTCGAAGCCGGACTCCATTAAAATGATTGTTAAGCCGGGAATGGCGGAGTTTCCGGTGCCACAATTACCGACACAAAAGCCGTTAGTTCATGTTGCTTCGCCTGCCATAGTAGGACCCGTGGGCGGGTGGAATTACATGAGCTTTGGCCGAAGAAAACGGTCGAGAATCCAAAACGGAAAAGAAAGGTCATTGGGAAAGATTTGGAATGTAGGAGTTCGGAAATATTCTGGAAAGAATGATGTTAAAATCATCTATGGGATTCATTCGACTTTTAGAAAAGCAAATAGTATAATCAAAGCAAAGCATAGTTCTTTGCCGAAGCATAAGTCTTTTAAATCTAACAGTATTGTCAAAAAGAAGGAACTAGGTTTGGGAAAGCGAGATAATTTGAGTAGCATTGGTAAAGGAAATTTAAAACATTTTGGAAACAATATTTTGAAAAGATTAAACAGGAAAAAATCCGTCAAATTTCTTCCCAAACCAAGATCTGAACTGATTAGCACCGATTCAAACATCGACACTGCAAAAGGGCTTGAAAGAACACATAGAGGACACAGAAGGTTAGACGATCAAGGCAAGAGAAGTGGGCATGCGAGACCAGGACAAAAACGAGAGACAGTTGAAAGGAATATGCAAGTTCAAGGAGAAACGGGAAAGTTCAGCGTCCATATCGATAAAAAGGTGTCGAACGTGTCAAGTTCGACTGGCGGGGTTAAAGTTTTTATAAAGAATCCATCGCCGAAACAATTAGCGCAATTACCGCGCGAAATGTTGCAATTACCAGGCGCGATGGTCCAATTACCCACTGGGATGACGGCATTAATGCCGCAGGTACCTGGATCAGTATCGAAATTTACAAGAGGAATATCTCAACTGCCCAGGGAAACTCCATGGGTATTTGTTGGGTTACCTCATGACTGGACTGGTGCCTCGAATTAATTTGGTCATTAATGATCTCAGGTGTATATAACATATTTTTGTATGAAATAGTTGAATTATTTTCATTAAAAGTAGTACAAGGTGACAAACACAACACAACTAAGGGGGGGAGGGGGTTGAATTTTCCGGTTTAATTGTTTTTGAGGGCGTTATGTATATAGACTCGCTCAAACAAATAGAATGTAAAATAATATGCAGCACTTATATATATTATATTTCTTTTTTAAACTTGAGTTTATACATTGAACAGAATCCACTCCGAGTCACTCGACGTCATCTCAGTCACTGTCGTCAAACGTAATCTTCTGCCCTTGAAATTTAGTCTGACTGATATTTTGTAGAAGCTTTCGTCGCTTGCTCGCTTCCCAAGACGGATGACTTGCTGTTTCTTCGTCTTTCCGCTTCGTTCCTGCAAAGAATTATATTTGAAAGCTTTCCTTTGCATAATCGCTTTAAAGTGGCCGTGACACAGAAATAAATTTGCATTGAATCATGCGAAAGAACTATTAAAACTGCAAAACAAGTTCTTTATTACTTCCAAGATCTAACTCTTGACCTATATATTAAATTATCAAGTCACTATTTCGGAAATTTTGTTCATTCAGAACATCAACTGGTGAGCAACAACAACTCATTATTGAACAATACTTTGTATTTGCAAAGACTTTGCAAAGACTGCCTTTATAGTTTGTGTTTATAATTTCCTGTTTCCAGTTTGATACTCATATGTTATTACATGAAGTATAGGATATTCGGGTGCGTAATGGCCGACGCGTGCGGTTGAATTATTTGTTTGCTAAAATAAAGCTTGTCATTGAAAGATAAAGTTCGTTATTGGCTTAAATAATTATTATGCAAACTGTGATGTAACTAGTAGAAAAAACCAAAAATTCTAACTCGTCAACAAAGCACTGTAATACAAAAGAACAAAAGAACTAATATATTACAGATTTTTAAACGTTCTTCCGCATAATCCAATGAAAATTTTAGTACCATGTGCACTTTAAGGCTAATAATTATTCAACCTTTATTCGTCTTTAATCTTTCTCTTGGCTTTAGATTTTCGTTTTTCTTTAATTTGCCGCGATGTTTTGTTGTCGCTGTTTTGTCATCGGAGTTTATGTGTTTTGCCTTTCTGCCATATTGTTCTTTCCAAAGCCTGCAAAAAAACACACGGAGCATATCACAAACAGGGCCCTGTTGTACAAAGGGTCGCGCTATCCACAGGATAGTGACTTTTTCAACTGCCGCAGAAAGGCACAAAATGCAATGACGCCAGGGATATTGAACTCGCAAAAGATTAAAAGTGACTTTAACTCAAAAATGCTGAACTTTGATATAAGTTTTACCAGTTACTGAACATGTTTAGAAAGTTTGAAAAAATCACTATCCAGTGGATAGCGCTATTCACTTTTCCTACAATCAATCCTGGGCGGAATCGTAGTTGCCAGGAGGGGGGGGGGCTGAATTGTTCAAAATTCAATTTAAAACCCTAGTTTTCTGCCGCAATTAAGGATGATCTGCAACTCCCCCCCCCCGGCTGCATAATTACCTTTGTCTTGCTCTTTGTCCCATTCTGTTCGAGGACTTCTTGCGTTCCTGGTATAAATTAAACAATCATGTAATTTTTATGTAACTATTATTTGGTTAGACTTTTTATGGTTCTTGGTCTATGAGTCTGATGGGGTTTGTTGCACGAAAGTCGACTAGCGCTATCCACTGGACAGTTATTTCTCAAACTTTTAAAACATTTTCATTAACTGGTAAAACCCATATATTAAAGTTCAGCATTTTCAAGTTAAAGTCGCTTTTTAGCGAGTTTCTTTTGGTGTCATTGCACATCAAATCATTTTTTATGGCTTTCTGCAGCAGTTGAAAAATTACTATCCGGTGAATAGCCCCATTCATCTTTCTCACAACCGCTCCCTGTAGTGTTAGCAGACCTTTCGATATGTCTTGTCGTATCCTGGTTTATTTTTAAAGTTGTTCGCCTTTTGCCTTCCCAATTTACTGTTTTGTCTTGTTGTTTGTTGATCTCGGGTTGTCACAGAAGACAAACTGTCGACAAAAAGAGAGGTAGCAGTTCTGTCTAGTTCTATTTCATCGTCTGACTTTGCGGAGTCTTCGATGTTTGCTGTACAGGGCGCCAGTGGCGAGGTGGTTAAAAGTGAATGGTTCCGTCGCTTTGCTTTGAACTTTGAGCTGGCTTTCTTGTCGGGTGTTACAGCTCGATTCTTGATGGAGGGTTTTGCTAACGAAGGGAAAGAAAATAGCAAATAAATGTACCGACTATTGCAGAGATGGATTTGCACCAATATAAATGCACACACGAGCAAATAAAACTTTTCACTGAAGGAACAGTGTTAGCCAGTAACGAAGCACATTTACTTCCGTTAGTCTACTGAAGTAAAAAATAATCAGTATTTGCTGGTAACGAAGTATTTTTCATGACTAGCCACCTTTTATTTGCAACGATTTTTGTTCAATATTTACATTTTTATTTCGTTACTTTTGTTAGTTATACTTTGCTGAAGTGAAAAGGTTTAGAGCTATTCTCAAAGCACAGTCAGCGGTGAGCAGATTAGTAACGAAAAAGTCGCGAGTTTGTCCTTACTCTTTGGAGATGTGGTATTCAAAAGTTTCAAGTGATCTTGAATTGGTTTTGACATAATCACTCTCGTCAAAGCACGCTCTTGAACATCGTCCACGGTCGCCTAAAAGACAGGTCTTTGTTACAAAAAGTCGAATACGAACTCAAGTGGTCTGCTTCGCCTATAACTCCAATTTTCTCCCATAAAACGATGTTTTTGATAAACTGACCATCATAATTTGACTTCCAGAACTGTGGCGGGGGGTGGGGGGGGGGGGGAAGGGAAGGGTGGGTGTGGGGGTGGGTGTGACAGTAAGAGGTGCATTTAGAAATCCATTCAGGTCTAAATTTAAACTATCGTCCTTTGTTTCTTAAGATGCGCATGAGAAGTATTTTTAGCATGGCAAGAGAAATTATATGTGGTAAAAATATTTTCAAGAAGCATGCAGTTTCAATATTGATTGATAAGTCAAGGAATGATCTAGCTAAGATCACTTCAGAGAGGGGGCATGCAGTCTCTATATTTTCAAAGGGGGTGTTGTCAACCCCAGATTTGTATCAACCACAAAACCTACCATTGTAGAACCACTTGAATCATTATTTCGAACCTTTCTTATGGCAGCCACAATGTCAAGTTCCTGATAAATATAACAACATAAAATTCCACCTTCACTTCAGGTTATAAAATTGTGTATTTCTTAGATTGCCACAAAACAATTACATCAACATTGAACATAAGATTACTTTGATACACTCAAGTTCTTCCTCAAACCTAGCAGCCTTTCTTTTGTTTTTCTCCACTTGTTGTTCTGTGCCCCTAAATTAATATTACATGTATCCATTTTACACTTTAACAATACAAAAGACCTTGAATAAGGCCCAAATTGCTTGTGACATATATTTTAATTATATTTGTGTAGTTTGTGTCATGGTTTATTTAATATTTACTAATGAGAGGCCTGATATATGTCGATACTGTGTACCTTTTGTTTTTTAGCATTTTAATTCTTCTTGTAAGGTGCTGTATTGCAAAGGTCTTTGCCCGCTTAATATCTTTTCGTAGAGCTTTCTAAAGTGGACAAAATTGGTGCAAGGTAGGGAAACTTGTCTCAAAACAACAGAAATATTTTGCAACAAGCTCATTAGCATAATCCTGGGAATTAAGGGTCAAGGGAAGAGGGGGGGGGGGATAGACTTCTGAAATGCTTATGCTGCACAGTTTTCTATCAAATACAAACAAAGATTTAATTTTCCTCCTGAGATCTATTGGAATTAATTCTATGCTAAACAGTGGCATTATTAAACACTATATATAATGCCATGCATGCAACACCCGACTGCATTCAGCAAATCACAATATTATCTATAGAAATTGGAATATCTCCGGACTGGAGTCTACAAGGAATACACCCCAGATGCCAAAAAATTGGATGCATCAATCTTTTACAATCACTTCTTTAACGTAACATTCGTGGTCAATAACTGCCTGTCTCATAACAACACATGTATAACATTTAACATACAGAAAAGGTCACATTTAGACAGTTTTACCAGTTGCCTGACTATAAAACTATAAAACAGCTAAGCCAGGCTTTCATATGAAGAGGCAATGAGCCTTTGGCTAAAATTTTCAAGCTGGAGAGTACAATCAAATATCGATTGGAGAGCTTGGATTTATCGACTTTAAAATAATTTGTGAATAAGATTGAGATGATGAGATCCAGATTCGAAATAAAATTAATTAATTTTTCCTACTGTGTTGCCACGTGCAATGTCTTCTTCATCCATATTTTCGAGTTTTCACAATCTCTTTTAAATCCTTGCAAAAGTTTCATACAATCATCATAAAAGATGAAAGATGAAAAATGTTTGCAAACAACTCCAATGTTTTGAAAATAATTTGCCCTAGGTAGGCCTGCACGCCTTATTTCAAGCCTGAAAATTAGGGTAGCTGGGAAGAAAACATGGGAGATTCGAATCGCACTTTATATGCTGAACAATTGCAAAATGATTTCGGCGCTGATCAAGAAGTAGCTGCAGTGCTTGGCTGCTGTTTAGGTTGGTATGCTGTAGTTTTCTCCTCTGTTTTCATTTCATATGTTTGGATCATATACATGACGTTTATTTGTATGACACTTTTATAGTTTGTTTACGATTGTTCGGCTGTTTGTCCAAGCGCAGTTAGCACACGTGCTATTGTTTTGATGTGTGACAATTTAGGCACAATGCAGATAAACGCGTCTCTTTGTTCACCAGATGTTCCCCTGCAGCGTGCTCAATGTAGCTCTAGCAAGTCAAGCAAGAGTAGGGACTCCGCTTGCAGTATGGACAACGTGAAGGTTTGAAATTTGTGACACCTTTTTAATGAAAAAACGTAATTCTCTGACAGGGGCAATAGTATAAATGATTTTGCATTTTCATGTTTAACAAATTTCGACCACAAAATTGAAAGAATCGTGGTCGAGTTAGTCTGCACCATAAGTTTCATATATTTTCGTGGTTTCTCAAAAAGTGTGACTGATAGAAATTGAAATCTCCCGGCCCAGCCCAGCCTATGGCCCAATTACAGGGATTATGGTCAACTCAGCCCACTAACTAACCTTAGGCCCACTTTACCTGGTCCACTTCTTAAGTCAACTTGGCCCAGCATTGAAGCCAAATCGGCCCTGAATCGATTAAGTCAACTTGGCCCAGTATGTTTGTTTAATAGGCTTTACCGAGGGCTGAGTTGGTTGCGATGATGGGCTGATTTGGTTTCCTAGTGGGCCAACTTGGCATGGGCTGCATTAGTTAATGGGCTGCGTTAACCAGTTCCTGATTGCAGAATTTGTTATTCATACTTATATTAGTTTCCTTGTTCTTTTAACAAACTCTGTCAAAGTATATACTTTGTTAGGTGTTTTTTGAAGGAACAAGGCAAACGTATTTCGATATGCACAACAAGTTATTTTATTGCATGATAACTGAGCTGTTAATCAGGCTGCAGACTGGACTGCCTTTTAGCAAAACCTTGCTGCCAAGTAGGAGATTAAATTTTCAATTTTGAATGTTCCATTGTTCTAACATATGTAGCTGGGTTTAGTGAGGACTATCAGCTAAAACATTTATATTGCAAGCTTTTAGGCATCAATGTGCAAATTGTCTTATAATTTTAGATAAAATGTGAAAGTGTGACTCCTGTATCTGAGAGCAGTTCTGAAGGTGACACTGCTCATTGTAAGTTTGTATTGCTATAATTGATGTGATCAGTTGACTGATCACTATATGCTTTCATTTTAATACTGATTCATTCACTTTAATGCATTCGATATATTTGTTAATCCAGTGGTGTTGCGATTTGGAGTTTTTTCTAAATCTGAAGTGAAAAGTGTCGGGTATGATAACTGTTTAAATTTCTAACAGGTACAAATGAAAAATCGCCCATGTGTGGCTTTTAGTTTATGAATAAACCTGCTTGAAAATGCATAACATTTTTGAGCGCCTAGAAATAAAACAATTCTTCGGGGAGCATGTCCCCTTGGACTCTTAAGCTTTCAGTGCTTGTTCTGTCCAAATTCCCAGTTTCATCACCCTGGCAATGCCACAATTCGACGTTATAGCCTAGAGGGAGACATGGCTTGACAGTTCCGTTTCCAACCATGAACTGTTGCAAAGTGCATACATGATCTCAAGACGCGATAGGGAGAACAAACGTGTAAGGATACAATCAAATCCGACCAGTTTAAATTCACCTCCACTTCTTTGGAAATTGTTGGCACTGTTATAAACTCTTTGTTTAATAAAGTCTTGGTGTGTGTATGCTATCGTCCTCCTAATGCTGGTCCTGAATTTCTTCAAGAATTTATACGTTTTCTCAAGTGTGCAAATGAATCTTGATACAAAAATATAATCATGATCGGTGACTTTAACTATCCTTCGATTCAATGATTAGATGGTTCAGGCTTTTCGGACATTTCAACTGACAGTAGTTTCACTGATGTATTACAAGAAGATGGGCTATTTCAACTCGTAAACTCACCAACTCGTGGTCAAAATGTTTTAGATTTACTCCTAACAACGAACGAGTATCTAATTGACAACATCTCCGTCAAAGATGACGATTCCTCTTGTGTAAAGTCTGACCATAAAGCTATCACTTCTGACATCAATCTGCGCAGAAAAGTGATCAAACCGATTGAACGCATGGTTTACAACTACAAAAATGGTGATTTTGATTCCCTCCGTGCTACTTTGAGATGTCTTCCGCTGTTAGATCTTGTCGAAAATGAGAGTGATATCGACTCCGCCTGGACTAAATGGAAAGACCTTTTCCTTGTTACTGTACACAAACATATCCCTAAGATCGTGGTCAAAAGTTCGTACAAGCCTCCCTACATCACTGAAGATATTATTCACGCCCTCAACAAGAAAGAAACGGTAAGAAAAAGAGCAAAGTCCACCAACTCATCTTCACTTTGGGATCGGTATCGTGAGCTACGCCGAAGCATAAAAAACATGATACGATCAAAGAAGCGTGAATATATTTCCTCTCTACCAAGCTCAGTCAAGGAAAAACTAAGAATTCTGGAGGTTCTTTAAGACCAAAACTACCGGTTCTTCTCTACCTGACACCTTAACCCTCAATGACGAACAGTTCACCACCGCCGAAAGGAGAGCTGACGCTTTCAACAAATATTTTGCATCCACCTTCCATCCTGCTACGCCAGGTTCATCTAGTGATGGTTCTAGCGACTGTGATGAAAATACTCTCGATGGCATTTGTGTTAGAACGGAAGAAATTACTTACATACTAGAGACCTTTAATTTGGCGTTTACGGCAAACGGCAAACCTCAAGCGTGTTCATTATTATAAAAACGAAATCATGAACCGTGAAGTGCTCAAACTAAACGATGTATTCAATAAATCGAAAATACTGATCTACGATGTACTTGTATGACCACCGAAAGGTATCACTGACGGAAAACAGTTTAGGGCCTCAATCGCTTGACGTTCGAGTTGACGTTTCACGTTTGTAGTGAGCCGCTATGAGCATGTCTAGCAGTTCAATTGTAGAATTCAAACATGAAACGCCACAATTCAAACGTGAAGCCATGTAAGCAGGAAAATAATTGACGTCAGTCAGCAAGTGTCTGTGATCGAACGATCTATCTATGTGCAGTGTATTTATTCTTATTGATAGTTTGTATAGGTAAAACATTTCACGGTCACTAGTTTTATTTCTATCTCAAAGGACGTGTCTCAGGTTTGCCGTTTGCCGTAAACGCCAAACTAAAGGTCTCTACTCTCAAACCTCTCCACAGAAAAAGCAACAGGTCCTGACGAGATAACTGCCAGAATGCTGATAGTGTTCGAATAAGGTCGCTCCATCGTTAACGGCACTGTTCAACAAGTCTTTCACTCTTGGTAAATTTTCCCAGGAATGAAAGGAAGCTACTGTAGTCCCTGTTCCCAAGAAAGGTGATGTTGACTTAATCAGTAACTATCGGCCGATTTCCCTGCTGTCTCTGATTTCCAAACCTCTAGAGCAAATTGTGCATGTCGATGGAAACAGTCATCGTCTTTCCTCAACGTGACATCAGGGGTGCCTCAAAGTAGTGTACTCGGTCCACTTTTGTTCTTGATATACGCAAATGACCTGCCAAACGCAGCCAGCCATAGCATAGTTCCCATGTTTGCCACTGATAGCAAATGTTATCGTCAGATTTCCCACCCACGAGATAGAGATCTTCTTCAAGATGACCTGAATTCCCTCCATCAATGGTCGCAGACATGGGACCTAAATTTCAACGCCAAGAAGTGTGCGACACTCAGATTTTCACGAAAGAAAACCCCAATTCCACCTCAAGACTACTCTTTAAACCAGCAACTTGTAATGTCTTCCTCCACACAGGGCGATTTGGGTGTTCTGGTGAAGGACAATTTAAAATGGTCCCCTTACATCATCAATGTCCTACGTCTTACGTTGATCGTTTGAAAAAGCTTAACTTAATCCCAATATCATTCTGAAGATATCATCTTCCTTTACAAACGTAAATGCGGTCTGTATGATCTTGACATCAAGCAGTATATTACGCAGCCTCTTCATCACTCCACCCGTTCCAGTTCTGGTGATTTTCGTTCAAACCTTTGCAAAACCTCCCTCTTCAGGAGCTCATACTTTAACAGAATTGTATTTTTATGGAACAATTTACCCACAGATATTAGATCTTCCTAGACTGTAAAGTTAATAAATAAATAAATAAATGTCTATGAACTATTAATGGACTTTAAACCCTAAATATACTTTGACCTATAATCCTGTGATTAAAGTGTGATGATTACATGTAATACATTCAAATTAACGTAATATGAAGATAGGCACTTATAGTACGTATTCCATATAAGGTAAGTGATTGCACAATATGCAAGAGCATATGCATAAAGCAGTATAAATTAACGTTGAAGAGCATATACACGACGCTGAAGAGCATATACACGACGCTGAAGAGCATATACATAACGCTGGAAAATAACAACATGGTACATACAGAGAGAGGCTCAGCCTTACTCGCCCTTCGGGCTCGCACTTATACTAAATTTGGTAAAGTAGATACAGTCCCAGTGAGGGAGAATAACCCTTTTAAAATTGAGAAAAAATATAAGAATATAAGAAAAAAAAAGTATTCGTGTGTTAGGAAGAAAAAAAAAGCATAAAAGAAAAGCACGTAACCGGGCTCGAACCCGAAACAAACAGGGCTAAAGCGCACGACCTAGACCACTGAGCTAATGCTGCGAATCGAAAGCTTACCGTTAAAAACTAAATTTATACTGCTTATGTAACCTATTATATTTGAAACGTCGTGTATATGCTCTTCAGCGTCGTGTATATGCTGTTCAGCGTCGTGTATATGCTCTTGCATATTAATTATATATTAGTCCATATATGGAATACGTACGGTAACTACATATGAATATGAACTGATCACTTCATAACCAATATTAGTTAGCATATACTGATTGCATAAATTAACGATTTTCTTACTGGATAAATTAATATTGTTACATGCAATAATAGTTTTAAGTACAAGTACTTTATCTCAATTGTTGATGAATTTATTGATCACCAAAATAATTGATTTATTGATTGATTGACTGACTGGCACAATGATTAATTTGTATTTGTATTTAAAAAGATCCTCAGTTAGCCTAAGCTAGTTTACACGAGGTCTAAATTATTAATCAGATTAATTGACACTGGAATTATTGATGATCTATTGACTAGAACTATTGACTGATTTATTAATGATCTAAATGTTTTATTGACGGCCTGATTGATACTGTTGATATTGATTAATAGCTTTAATTTTCATTTATTAATTAAGTAATTGTTTGCCTGATCCATTGATTGAGCCAGCAGTACAAAGTACTACCCTTGGCGTAACCCCAAGGTGATGGGTTAAGTGGTCGTTGTTTTGTAACATATGTTCGGCTGCGATGGCAAAATCATGTTGTCGTCAACCTGTACTAACCTGCTTTGTGAGTGGTTGGTTATAACAACGAAAGACAATAAGCTATAGAAATTGGTTTTCTGAAGAACGAATCACAAACAATGATGGCTTTTGTTTCAACAGGGGCTGAAATCAAAATTGTTTGTACTATACAGCCGAAACAATAGGGTTTTTTTTAAATTTAGTATTCGGTCTGAAGGTCTACTATCCTTATGTTTCTGAGGTTTTGTTCATGCAGTGTCCGCGCTAATGTTCTGTTTTCATGAAATCATCCATGAAACTTCCAAGGTGAACTGAGGAGAAGAAAACTGGACAAAAAAATCTTGCTTGATAATAGTTGGCAGTCTTACCACAACTTTTCCTGCAACACAAATGTGATACCGTGATCATCAAGTTGATGATACTATCCCGTCATGCATTTTACTATGTTCGAAGTAGCGGAATAGTGGGAATTGCGACCCCTGTTCAAAAGGCCAATCTCAAAGCCTGATGACTTTACGTTGGTATTTACCCGATCCAAATCATGCCATCAAGTTGAAATAAAGTCACAAGCAGTGCTGTTAATCGTTTTTAAATCTAGCCTAATACAATATAACGAATGCATACATTGTGTTTGTTTTTCGTTTGTTAGCTTTTTTTTGTTGTTCAAATAAAAAGATAAACTAATGATAGCCATTATTCATTAAAGCCTCGTACAGGCGAACAAGTTTTCCTTGACAAGTTTGTTTTTCTCGTGTGTACCATAGGAAGCCCAGACAGACGGGTTAAAGTGGACAAAAAGTCGTAAAAGACTTAAAATATTACTTAAAATGTCAAGTTAGCTTTAAAATTGGTTTTAGAACCATATATGAAGCGTGCTTTGGTCGCGCTGTAATTTACGTAATTTATTAATGACGTATGTAAAGCACAAAGCACGCTTCATATATGGTTCTAAAACCTGCAATTTTAAAGCTAATTTGATATTTTAGGTAATATTTGAAGTCTTTTACGACTTTTTGTCCACTTTAACCCGTCTGTCTGGGCTTCCTATGGTGTGTACGCCAAAAAATTGACAATTTTTCCTTGACTGAAGGAGCGTGGTTTAAAAGCTAGTCGTACCAGCTTTTCAACAAAGAAACTTGCTCGTGTGTACGTGCAACAAGGAACACTTGACAAGGAAATTGTTTGTTTAGCTACTTAATTCATGCGGCCTCGTAAAAGTTATCAAGAAAAAATATTGTCAAATTGTGCGTACACAGGAACAAACAAAGCTTGTCAAGGAAAACTGTCGTACAGACGCGTACGTGAACTCGTCAAGAAACTTGTCAACGAAAACTTGCTCGTCTGTACAAGGCTTGATCATGATACTGGTATATATTATATCTTACGGTAGGCCACCGATAACGGTATGGCGATGTAGCGTCAAAACAAATACCGCTATAGTGGTATCAACTAAACACCTTGAATAACTAAGAATACCGGTATATACCGCCTAACATTAATCTCTTTTTGTCAATGAAACCACATTAATTTTGCTCTTGAGCAGATCCGTCCCTGCAATTTTTGGCAGCGCAAGGTGAAGTTGCAAAGATCAAAGAAGAAATCGAGAGAGGTGATTCTCAAGATGAATGATTTATATACCTAGTTCAAATTTTGCATTTTCCAAAAATTTTTCCGAAGTTTCAGGAGTGTTAGATGTAGGCGCTGGCAAAGACGCGATAAGCACGACGTATTCAGTCTGATGAATTTTTGAGCTTTGTGTGGCATTGACTACTGCATACATGATAATAAACGTTTAAAGCATATTTGTGGCAGCTACACAACAACAATTGCCTCAAATGCAATATTATTGTGGATTTTCGCAACCGTGGAATGCCACCGTTAAATTACATTTTGTTCTGAGAATTTTAACGTTTCCAGGAATCGACGTGAACGCCATGGACAAGCAAGGATTGACGCCATTGATGTGGGCAGCCGCGCATAGGCAGGTAAATTTACTAGACAGTGGTATAGACTTTTGCGACGTTGAAAAAATATCGATATCAAAAAAAGTACCGGTAGTATCGATATTTTCCTGTTCTAAATGTTTTCGCGCGAAACTGGAGAAACGTTAGATAAGTAGATTAATGTTTTATCTTCTTTTTCTTTCAGACAAACCTTTTTTTCCTCAAACAGCGCTTGATTACGTTATTTATATATGGCAGCGAATCGTAACTTTGATTATGACTCATTCAGCAAACAGCGCACATTGATTTTTAAGGTGGCTCGATGGTTCTAATAAATTCGCAGCATTTTTGTTGTTCGTAAGGCGCCTGGCAACTTGTGAACCAGAACCAGATTCAATTAAGAATCGAATAACATGCAGAGTCAGTCCCAACTGCATTTGCCACCTGTAAGAAATGTTGCAGCGTGTAATAGCGTGCATGCAATGATCTAAACTTAGCTTTATATATACGTGCACTATAAAAGATTCTATGGTGAAAGAATATAATGTACCATGATTTAGACTATCGAGCCACATTAATGACACTGTCAATAAAAGCATTTTAAAAGACATCATTATAAAGCCATTGAAAGCAAATCCTGTTCAACGAAAAATCAAAGTAACTTTGGTATTTCTCAATATGTCGAAAAGCTAAAGAACACTCCTATTTTTCGATATATTGATTGGTACTGCAGGTCTATTCCAACTTGTGCTTATTTACGTGTGTGTACTGTTAAACGAATGTTTTTCTGCATTGTATTTTTGTATGCAGAAAGCAGCATCCAAGCTATTGCTCGAAAACCACGCCGACCCCAATAAGGAAGGACTAGGAGGCGAAAGTCCGTTATTGTTTGCGGCCAGTCAAGGTCAAAGCGATATTATTGATCAACTGCTGTATTATGGGGCTGACATTAATCACGTGGATATGGTAATTATGTCGTACTACTTTTCCAAGTTGTGAACAAGTTATGTTGTGCCACTTTTCCAAGTTTTGAACAAGTTTGGAAAAAATTGTTGTCATTCAAACATTGCATGCAAGCATGAGACTGAAGCATTCAGTGAGTCTTCATGAGATCGTTTGAGATCGGACAAGACCGCTGAACTGTATATATGAAAAGGACAATTGACTGTCACGAAAAAATGGCGGATGTTATTTTACCAGAATGCATAGCGGAACAAAATCGTTTCAGAAAGCAAATTTACGTCTGTTTTTTTTTTTGTTTTCTGAAAATTTTATGTCCTTGAGTGTTTTTCTTGGAATCTTTGTTCAGTCGTTTTTGCTGGGTTCCGGTGAAATGTAATTGCTGCCATCTTTTTCCTTATGGGCAATTACTTCAGCTCAAAAACGTAACTCAATATGGCGGAATTTGAAGGCATTCTAGATTCGTACTAATTAAATTATTAAGTTGGGTTGTTTGACTGATAATGGAATAGGAATGTTTGAAGGCGCACGTTGCATAGGGGAATGAAAATGACGCCCCAGACTGGCTTAAGTTTCTGCCAATTTACAATTGGCGTAATTGGCTGCAGTAACATAGCTTACCTAACTTCAAAGGCAGGGGGGGTGAGCCCGCCTAAAAATGATCTTTGAGTCTCGAAGTAAATACACGGTTTTAACGGTTTACAGTCTTACACATATCTTAATCCAATTATTATGGTAAAACTAACCTCAAAAGTGCAGAAAAACATGTTTGAGCGTGCTAAAAATAGAAAAAAATTCTGGGGGGGCGTGTCCCCGGACCCCCTAGCAGCACTTGTGCCTTCAGGGCTCGAAGAGCCCCCCTAACTTTTTTCATCTTCCTACGGCCTTGGTTTAGTCACTGGCTAAAACGTTCTGCCATGCGGCAATTCCTGTGAACTTGGTAGCACAATTTTGGTAAATACGCAAACTTCTTCCCGAGGATGGGAACTCCAAAATCTAAACTAGTTTAAAGCCCGCTTGTTATGGTATCAATTTTGATAACCTTGTTCAAAATTTGTTACAAAGATCAGTATGGGGTCCCGCCCTGAATCTCCCGGTCGGGGCGTACCAAGGCGATCGTTTTTTAGAGAGTTTTCGATTCTTTTTCAGAATGGTGGAACGGCATTGATGTATGCAGTGTTTGGTGGCTTTGCAGATATCGTGAAAAAACTTTTAGGTTTGTCATCGTCGTTGAAGTTCAATGAATTTAATCAGTATCACATGGACGTAAAAACGACCTTTTATTTCAGTCCCTGTATTAAACTTATTGTAGAAAGTGGGGCGGATATGACGGTGAAAAACGAAAATGACGATACTTGTTACAGCTTGGCCTCCAGTCTCGGGAATAAAGCAGGTAGTGTGTTTGTGGTTGGTTTACTACTGCAGTAGCTTGTGTGGCAGCCCTAGTTTACTACGACCAAAATGAAAAAATTATAGATTAGGCTTTCTAAAACACACTTATGCTGCAGTTGTGCTACAAGAACGTTTCCACCTTGATGTCTTGCAAATGCGTCTTCCCTAGAGTATGTATAGAGTTCAATAGAGTTTTATTAGCACAGCTCGAAAGAGTATTCTAAATTTCATAAAATTGTGACGTTTGGTTGGTAAATGTAGCGAAATGTCGAAAATATAATCCAGTGAATTTTCCAATTTTGTATACTTCTGTATTACGCGCGGAAAAGACTTGCCACTTATTGCAGTGTGGTAAGCCTTTTTTATGTGTAATACAAATTATTGTGTACAAAATTTGCAAACTTCGCCGTCTTCACGGGACCATATTTTCCTCATTTTAATATGTATTTTCCAACCAAACTTCACAATTTCACTCTTTCAGCACTCTTTACAACGTTCGATGCTCTTTCTAACTCTACTAATAAATTTTCCGATTTCAAAAGTTTGTCTAATCTCTGTTCCGTGACAGAGGGTGGTAAAGAGGGGTTGCGGATCACTTGTCACAGCGGCGAAGAAAGCAGTTTCTCAATTCACATGTCAAGATTTTTGTTGCTACGAATCACTTCGAGACAATGTTTTCCATCCAGCAATAAGCAATCAAGCCTTGACACAAGAGAAGAAAAGTGAAAGGTTAGAGCACATTTGACTAATGTTTTGCTTTTCTTTTTGTAGTAAAAAATGTCATTGAGGAATATCTAAAAGGTGTGCTCGAGAATCCTGGGTTATAGCTAAAAGATGAAGGTGCCATGTGAGATGACGTCATTGTGACAAAGACCAGAGTAGCCTAAATGTGCCAATGGAAATATATCCAAAGAAATGCGCCTTAAACTTCCTTAAACTTCGATTCAGTCGAACATGAGTCTAGAAGAAGAACTGTGCGTCAATGCCGATATCGGCGAAGTGTTGCAAAGATATCAGAGAGCTTTGGTGCATCTCTGTTTTGTATATGAAGAAGAGAAGAGAAATCAGAAGAATGGCGAATTTGAAGCTAGAAAAAGAACGAGTATCTACATTTTTTATACTCTCATTGATGTTAGATGTTGTGCTATCCTGGTATATCAGTTTGCACGCATGCAGTTTGTATACAAGTAGTATAAAATATATGGAAACTGAATGCGTAATATGCGAAATAAATGTATAACTAAGTCATATGAACAATGCAGTGTAAGAGTGTCTCTGTCAAAAATAATAATCATCGATCTAATCTATGACCTCGATCAATATATGTTCGTGCAAAATCATCACCTGCCGAACTTCTAATGGCTTTTTTCAGATATAGTCCTTGTTTTGTCTCATTTTTATTTGCTACCTAGCATGACAAATCTGCTTTCAAAAATGGCTCGAGAACAATACAATATACAACAGTATAAAAACCCGCACGGATAAAAGAACCAGTGGGTTATGGAAACAACCAGCCGGAAATTAGAAGAACTAATACCTCCTCTTTTACTCAACTAAATTTTCATTGACAAATGTCACGTGTCAAATGTTTTTTGACCGTCTAAATTATGAATTTTTGACAAATGGGGAAAATTCCTAATTTACACGATCAAAAAACATCTGACACGCGAAATTTGCCAAAGAGAATTTGGTCGTTTATAATGGGCTAACGCGTAAAATACCGAAGAACCTTTGACGAAGTACTTTTTTCCACGTAGGCAAATAAAACGGATTCTCAGGAAAACTTGATTTGAACTTTTAGCTGAATTAGTAAGAAGATACTAGGAAGAAAACAGAATAACCTTGCTAACATGGATTGTTTCTTTTCGTGCACATCTTGCATGCATTCATTATATCAAAACAACAACTGTTTTTGAATGGAAATATGAACCACTTAAGATTCACGTTGGCCTGATTTCCTACTGAGTACCAGTTATTTAAGAACCACTTCAGTCTTAAGTCAAAATTAACTGGTTCTTTCATGAGGGGCTTAACTGTATCATTCGAAAACTGAATATAGTCTTGATCATGGGTATAACGTTGCCAGTGTAGGTAGTGCAGTGGATAGTACAAGAAAGGTATAAGTTCTCTCGCTACCTGAAACGATCGATTTTCACTTTACCATTCAGGTATCGAAAGAACCTGCACAACAAAAGACGCCAGCTTGCTGCAAGTTTGTCATGAATTTGCATCAAGCCTGTTGGCTTTATGGAGTTGCTTCAAGTCTGTAAAAATCAGATTTGATGCAACTTGACTTCTGCAGACTTGCTGCGGGTTCTTGAAACGATTTGCATCAATCAAGCTTGCGGATAAAAAGCTCTGACAGTCGTGTCAACTTGCATCAAGCCTGTTGACAACTTGCAGCAGACTTGTTATCATCTCTGTGTTATAATCACTGAGCTGGGGCAAGCGATGCCAGCGGATACTGATATCGACTTGATGACTGACGGATAACAAGTCTGCGGCAGACTTGCTGCAACTTGTGCGATTTTAAATGTGTGTACCTTTCGTGGGCTCTTGATGGTTTGTTTTCAAAACTCAAAAGATATATTATATTGAGGTAAAAAGCCAAGTTAGATCAAACGTGATGGGCAGAAGGGACGAAATCTCGTCCTGACGTTTCAAATTAAACAAATGTGTAGAAATAGAAAAACTAAAACAGTGTATTAAGCTTAAACCTTGGGTTAGCACTGCGCTACCCAGGATTTTGTGCTACACCGGGTATTTTTACATACGTATTTGTTCCCTGGGTTATCTCAACCCGGATATTGAACTACAAGGTCAAATATCGTATGGTCAAGTGTTTTGGAAAGGGAAAAGGTATGAGTTGTTTCGACGGGTATAACATGTGCGAATTTCGGCCAGATTTTTAAAGGAAGGCGGGATAAACAACAGCGATGAGTAATCTTCCAGTTACTTCACGTCTTAAAGCGCCAACGAGCAGAATAGCGAAGCCGACAGCGACAAAATCTGAGGCAATAGCAGCGCCGAGGGCTAGCGGTTTAAAGCCACCTTCAACCGAGACTCCACAAAAAAGTGGGCTAAAAGCGCCTCTTTTAAAACGATCTGCCGGCGCTCAAGAGTTACAAAAGACTGAGAAAAGAAGTGGTTTGCCTGCTGCGAATTCTACGGGACTAGCGACTCCGCGAAGTAAACAAAACGGAACGCAAAGTAAACTGAAATCGGGCCTAGTTGCTCCTCGAACTACAGCTGGAGTTGGTAGTGATTCAGGTAATAGTACTCCTTCGAAAAAAGACACTTTAACTCCTCGTGAAAGCTTAAGTACGAACTTGAAACGGCAGTCGTCCAGCTCGCATAGTTCTTTAGGTAAGGAGTCGCCAGCTCCGGCTCTGACTCGAGAAAAGACACAGGAATCCATCAAAGACGAAGCGACAGGAATATGGTTCAATGTTGGCGACCGTGTTCTCGTGGCAGGTTCGAAAGCGGGGGTCATTGAATATTTAGGTGAAACGAAATTCGCCAAAGGGCTTTGGGCCGGTGTCAGACTTGACGAAGCAAGCGGGAAAAACGATGGGTCTGTTGCGGGAGTTAAGTACTTCGATTGCCAGCCTTTACATGGTGTTTTTTCAAAGCCAAACCGCCTTCATAAAATTAATATTGTACCGAAGAGTTCAACGCCGTCGGAACATCATGCGAACTTGGACGATTCTAGCACGTTGAAAATTGGTGATCAAGTTATAGTTAGCGGCACAAAAATGGGTGTTTTACGATATCTTGGACCGACGGAGTTTTCCAAAGGTGAATGGGCTGGAATAGAACTTGAAGAACCACTTGGGAAAAATGACGGCGCCGTAGCAGGGACACGGTGAGCTTGTTTGTGTTCATGTTTATATTTATAGTTTAGTACTTTGATAAATATTTCTCGTGTCACTTGAGTGATCAAACGAATCTTAAATGCTTTGTCAACTTTGAATGTTTGCCAATTATAAGGTGTTTAGCTAAATTAGATTTGAGTTTGTCTCTAATAATGAGTCGATTCAACACTCATTATATTGTACAATTTCGTTTACGTACGAAATATATTTATATTGAGTTCGTGTGTAATCTCTTGTGTGGAATAAATGACATTATAGACCCCCCCCCCCAGATTGAGAGTCTAGACTTCGCTGCTGGCCAGATTGGCCCTGCATGCGGGAAAAAGCATTTGTGTATTAGTTTAAACCATGACTAATAATATATAGTGGGTCACAATTCACTGGTAATTAGCTTGTTCAGTGTTGAGGGACCATTGTCTGAAAGTCAGACTTGTTTGTGACGAGGGATGGTATTAACTTTGCTTACGATAAATCTGTCGATAGTAAATTGGCTTATTGTAGATTCATTGTAAATCTATTTAGTAATTAACTTTGACCTAAGGCTGCTTAACTTTGTCTAAAGGCTAGGAAACTAGTTAAGGCCCTTAGTAACTAGTGAATTCCTGCCTTGCAAACACCATGCTATTACTAACATGTTGTTATTAAAGATCACTTTGTGAGGGGCTGTTCACAGTGGCGATTGAGGTTGACCTGAGATCAGTTGAGAACAGTAATTGGCCAAATGTGGACTGTAAAAATCCAGCTGAAACTGATTCTGAGATCGATCTAAAGGCTGTTTTCCATTACAGCCACTTCCCCTGTGTGGGTGAAGAAATCCTTGTTTTTATGCCCGTCATGCCTGTGTGAGCAGATTTTCAAAGACCACAACCCTTGCATAGGCAAAACAACTGTAATGAAAAACAGCCTTAATGTAGACAACCTTGAAAAGTGGTCTGAGATGGGTTCAAATGTTAGATCAATCGACACATCTAAAAATGAACAATTTGTTAAAAGTCTTCAAAAAAGTTGTAACAAGTTTGCTACCAGATGTTGACAAGTTGTGTTTGCACTGCTTGTTCCGTGTCACAATCTCTGTTGTATGTGTTTTACTACAGTTTAAGTTGCTATTACAGGGTATTTCAAACTCTTATTATACATTTGTATTAAAATTGGAGAAGGCAAATTTAAGAGCATGGCTGCAAATTTCATTATCAAAATCATTATGAAACTGACATGATTTTGTGTTTTTGCATGCAATGTTTCCACTTTACCAAACTTTCCTTTACCATTTTAAAAATGAAATTTGTAAATAGATTTTCTTACTGTGATCAATTGCTTCAATGTTTCCGATAATGTTAGGTATTTTACATGTGAAATGAAGTATGGACTATTCGCACCATCATCGAAAGTTACAAAATCCAAGAAAAAAGTCTTGCCATCAAAGAAACCTGCAAGTTCTCCCGGACCTTCACTGGACACTGCAGCCAAGTTAATGTTCAACAAGAAAGCTTCACCTAACTCAGATAGTTCACCTGTAGCTGTGGCTCCACCGCCAGGATCTCCAGGCGAAAAGGTTGCAGAACAGACTAATGTAAGTCCTATCAGATAGCAACAGATCTGTTACACTACGGTATGCATCTTGTGTAATCATGAATTCTCACAATGTTTTTCTTGCAAGGAGCATGATAGAATTAGTTTCTACTTTTTGCAGCAAGTGCTGCAAAGCTGCAATGCCTTGTTAGCCATTTGACAGTACTACATCCCTCTTGCAACTTGTCTTGCGATATTTTTGTTGAGTGGCCAATAAAAACTTGCTATTTGAAAATAGTTTCCAGCCTCGACTGAGATTGCAAGACAAGTTACAAGAAATGTTGCACATTGTAAAAACATCTTTGATCATGCAACCCTAATTCTTAAAATAGATCGTTGTGAGACAAGTTGCATACTGTAACAGCAGCTTTCGACTTTTGTAGTTTGACTCAAGACCATGGCCATAGCTAGTTTTCAATTTCTGTTTTGTTCTCATTGCAGGAAGTCTCAACGTCGAATGAATCTCTTCATTCAAGTGTAAAGAAAACATTGTCAAATTCCCAGCATGTTGCAGCATTGCAGGTTTGTGATTTTATGTTTTCACCAAAGAACAGTGGTGATTTTTAGGGGGCACCCCTATTGCTGCAGCTGAACAGTAAAGGTGTGGGGATCCCTAGTGAATGTATGTAAGAGGAGGGGGGGATATATTTATGGAATTTAACGTGGCTCCTTTGTTTCAGGGAGCTCTTGAGGAGAGAGAACGTGAAATACGCAAACTATTGATGGAAAAGGAAGCGGAAAAACTTAAAAAACTAGAAGTAAGTTCATGTATGATTTACACCACGAATGACTGTGTTGTATTGGGTAATACAAAATTGCGATGAAGACGAGAGTTGCATATTGATGCAAATGTTGTAAATAGCTTGATACTCTCGTATGATATAGATCTGTCGACAAAGTAATTTTGAATCACCCACAATTTTCGAAAATCTTTCATGTAGCCATCCATGAACATGGGATCCGACAGTTCGGAAAAATCGTCAAAGTTGATGGCGATAATTTCAATAAATTGAATAATTTTCAACGAGTCGACAACATCGCTTGCGTAGCCGTGTCAAAATGAAAGTACGACGGACCATTATCTAGCCAATGAGATGCGTTAGTGTGGCGTTAGCATGACATGTACATCTCCCCTCATCGTGCAAAATTTATCATTGTCAAACTATTGTCTTGCATGTGGCCACCACAGTTTGTTGACAATTTTAAAAACGTGTCGAGGAAAAAATTGCTCGTGTAGCTGCGACTTAAAGATGGCTTAACAGTTGCAGTGGGGGAGGGGAGGGGGGTAATCGGGCTAGTATGAGTGTTGGGGTAGTCAGGGTAGTATGATTTATGATTGTAATCAGTCTTTTAAGCTGGAAAAGTTTCAGGTCAATTTAATTTTAACATACTTTTTTTCTGCAGGGCAATGACAGTTCTTTTAATGATCAGGTATTAATAATAATTTCAAATTTTAAAATCATTCAGAAAATTAGCCTGTGTCACATATAGATAATAATCCATCAACACCCACTTAGTTTTACACCATCTCGAAGGGAAGACATTGATTTTGTTTATTGTGCATTTGAATTCAAGTCTTATTGTTGTTTATTTAGTTGTTGAAAGAAAAGGATGACATCATCAATGCTTTAAAAGACAATCTGGAAAAAGCAAGGAAAGCAAATTCTGTAATTCAAGGCAAACTGGATGAAGAGAAAAAGTAATGTGAACCAGTACATTTTGTTATGATGCAATAAAGTAACATTATTTCCACCTCACCTCAATATATCACCAGATTTAAACATTTTATAAGTATAGTTTTGAAGACAATCGAAGGGGGGTGGGCTGGGCTGGGCTGGGCTGGGCGATCTATTCGACATTTTTGGGACAAGCTGTTAACAACTTGTAACATGCTTGGTGGGATTATCAGGCTGTAGCGAGGTTGGCAACACAAGGATGCAAGAACATTGTTGTTACATCAGTGTTGCTACAAGTTGTAAGGACAACATTTTCACAACCTTATCTGATAATCACATCAAGTTTGTCAGAAGTTGTTAACAGCTTGTTCTAAACTTGCTGGTAAATTGAGACATGCAGTAGGGAGGCAACTTATTGACAGCTTGTTGGCAGACTTGTTTACTGTGTAGAGTAGATTTGCGTAAGCAACGATCAACACTTGGGCATGAAATGACTTGGGCTACGTGATGTCCCGATATCAAAGCATCAATCGTAATCGAAAGTTAAATATTTTAGTTAGGTATGCTTCATCTTGTAGAAAATATGAGGATTTACAATTCATGTTGGAGGAGGAGAAAATCACAGATGATGAGTTAAAGGTTTGTATAAGTTGTTGAAAATGTTTGCTTTTTATTTCGTACGATAGAGGGCTGTCGTATGGTGTAGGCAGGGGGCCGTAACTTCAGTTGACCCCATTGGGGATCATTTGGCACTTAGCATTGTCTTTCCTAACAGGATCATGTGAAGCAGGACGAAGATAAGATCAAAAAACTTTCCTCACAATATGAGGAAAAAAACATGAAAATAATTGAGCTGCAGAAAGAGCTCAGAGAAGTGCGCTCGGATAAACTCAGCAATGAAGCAAAGATGTTGGAATTGCGAGACCAACTGGCAGAGTCGAGAACGAACCTTGAAAGCCTTACACGAAGTATGGGGACTGACGTAAAAGGTACGTGCTGTAATGTCACCACGAACATTTCGACGTTACAATCAAGGGGTCTTTAAAGTTCATAGGGACCGTTGCAGACACTTACCCTCCAATTCTAGTTCTCAAATGCAGTGGGCTTACGCAGCCAGAAACCATAAACGCCACAGACTTGATGCAAGTTTGTCATCAAGCCAGTAGTTGGTTTCATCACGTTTCATCAAATCTGTAAAAATACCGGTATGCAACTTCATATCAGCAGATTTGCTGCAATCGTTCAAACAACTTACATCAAGCTTGTAGATAAAAAGTTTCGGGAATCAACTTGCATCAAGCCTGTTGAACAATTTGCAGTAGACTTGTTATCGTCAAGCGGTAGTAAGCGATGCGAACGCATCCTGATGTCGTCTTGATGACTGCCAGGAAGTCCGTAGCAGATTCTAACTGCAAATTCTGCGGTTTTGGCTGTGTATCCGAGCGTAATTAGTCTAATTCTCTATTTTCTCTTAATCCCATAATGCTGTGCTCGTGTATTGTTTGGGGTACCAAGTCCCACCAAACTCAAAACAAAATGTCGTCGCTTTGAAGCTATAAGATGCTTTTTCAACTCTTTCTGCTCTTCAAAGCCTTTGAGCTTTTTTATACCTGCAAAGCAGTGAATTTGGTGCCCCAAACAATGCGCGCTCAGCATTACGGGATTTAGTGAAAATAATGAATACAATTATATAGAAAATTTGCAAACTTTGCAAGGCTATATTTTCCGTATTTTACAATATTTCGAAACCAAACATTGCAATTTACAATGGAAAGTGTTCATTAACAATCGTTTAAAATGACAAACAAAATGTTGTCGAGAATAACGCGTCAAATGATCATTTTCCCTTCAGAAAGTGACCAACGCGATAGCCAGGAATTGGAAACATCGTTGGAAAACGTAAAACAAGAGTTAGGGCAGGCGAAAGAAACGTTGAACCAAAAAGAAAAGAAAATAAACGAACTGGAAGCGAAATTGAGAGAGCAGTCGAGTAAACAACATGAAGTGGAAGAACAGAATAGAAGGGAAATGAACGACAAGCTGTCAGCGTCAGAGGTGGGTAGTATATCAAAACACCGACATCGATAATCAGGGCTGCGTAGTAATGGACCGGAAGACTATTGGACCAAAAAAAGTTTTGAAGTTGGCAGAAAAAAACCCAGGATAAAACGATGGGATGAAAATGTCTAAAAAAAGTAGCAGAAAAAAAGAACTCAAGAAAATATTTCCGTACATGCATTCCATACGCCATTAAATAAATAGTTGAACTTTATGACATGGAGAGTTGAATGGGATACATGTGGGTCATCAAAGTCAGCTATGATCAAGAAAAGGGTCGCTTTTTGCAAGCAAATGTATAAAGGCATTGAGAGTAGGATTGGTGTATTTTACATTGCACTTTCATTTTGTTTAGCGGTGATAAGATTTTTAAAAATGAACGGTATTTAGGCTTTTACTTGCAGGAACTATTTTTATTTCTTAATGACATTGTGGTCCCAGAAAATGAAATCTTTTATGCTTTCCTGCGATTAAAGACACATACGTGCAACTCGATGTCAACACAGTTTAACAGTCGCCGAAATAGAAGCGTTTCGAAATAGGAAAGGTCAATGTGACCTTTTTAGTCCGGCAGATAGGGGTACCAAAAAGCATGTTTACTTACCATGTCGGGGGACAATTCCATTTTGGTTTTATCTTGTTCCTTTAAGGTTAGTAAGTATATTTCTGAATGTTGGCCGCGTTGAAATTTCTTATGGGCTCTTGCCAACACGTTTTTCTACGATATTACTATAAAGTTGTATTGCTGTCAAAAAAGGTGATATTTCAAGTTCAATTTTAGAGAGAGTAACTTGCATCAACAAAAAGCTCGTAAAAAATTAAATATAAGTCATTTAAATGGCCACCGTAGTTTAACCAATTCTAAATAAGTTATCAGCCTTTGAAAGCATATTTTCATACTAGTGCCCAGGTTTTTTTGCGCGATTTTAGCATTTTTTCGTGGTTTAAAGAATCAATAACTTGAAAACCGCTTGAAAAATCCAGGTGGTCATTTAAATGTCTTATATTTACTTTTTTATGAGCTTTCTGTTGATGCTAGTTACTGTTTCTAAAATTGAACTTGAAATATCACCTTTTTTTACAGTAATACAGTTTTATAGTAATATCGTAGAAGAACGTGTTGGCAAGAGCCCACAAGAAATTTCAACGCGGCCAACATTCAGAAATATACTTACTAAGTTTAAAGGGACAAGATAAAACCAAAATGGAATTGTCCCTCGATATCGTAAGTATATCGGCCTCTATCTGCCGGACTATTTCATTTTTTCAAGTTTAGCATTTCCTCTGATCAATTCCTCAAAATTTTAAAAAATTCCTAAGTGGTTTGCAACTTCCTGTTTATTGACCAATCAGAATGCCACGAATAAGATGTAGCATTTACGAGCTTATTTAACATATAGCTTTATATATAACCTGATAAAACCCTGATGTACCACAGAAGACCAGTGCGGCAATAAGTAAGGAACTGTTTCCCAAATTGAACCAGAATTTGGTGTCTCATGTTGTGTTATAATACCGTAGGATGATTCTACCGTCTCACAACTGACATGGCAGCCTTCATGGTTTTTGTGACGCCAAAATAAACAGCAATGTCATGTGTTTGACAGGAGAATCACCGTGTACAGATTTTACTTACTCAATTTAGTGGAAGTAATAATTTGTAGTTCGTTTGTATCATATTTTGTTAAAAATATCATTCCCTGAATAGACGTCAATAATGTGCTTGCAGTTCTGCACGATCCCCCACCCCCCTCTAAGTGAACTAGCCATGTATAATTTTTTCGGCACTTGCTGTCGCTCTGGCCCAGTGCGAACCGGGTTGTACTAACAATCCTGCTCACACAAAACTCTTGGTGTGCCGTTCTCATCCTCATCTGATCATTCCATTAAACTCCTGTCTGAACTTTTTCTAGGCCACCACGAGCCACCTTAATGCGAGAATAACAGAACTCGAAGGTGAACTGGCCGAATCAAAAGCGAAAATTTCTCAACTTGAAAGCAACATGGCTCTTGAGAACGACATCGCTCAACAGACAACAAAGCAACTTGAAAACTTGCTGACGAACTCGAACAAACAACTGCAGGAGAGCAGAGAAGACGCGAGGAAGAAGGCACAACTTGTGAACGATCTGGAGAACAAATTGAACACGCAGTTGAATCGACAGAAAGAAATTGAGAAAGAAGTAGAATGTTTGGTTAGTGCTTGTTTATTTTGAGCATAGACAGGCGAGCATTAACGCCCTAAATACTGCATATAAATTATGCTTGCTCTTGTCAGCTACCTGTACCTCCTTAGCATCTGGTCAGAGCATTGCACCGCCTTCGCAATGGCGTAGGTCCATTCCCGTCGAGAAGACTTGTTGAAACAACTTGCAGCAGGTCTGCGGATGACTAGTTTTACGATCAACTTGAAACAAGTCTGTTGACAGCTTGCAACAAACTAGTCGTCAACAAGCTGTCGCAAGCCATGCGAACACATCCTAATAATCCTGATAGCGGCTTGTTGATCTAGTTGTTGCAAGATATCCACAGACTTTTTGCAACTTGTGTGTTGAAACATCTATCTTATGAACCACTCAAATTCAATGAATGACATATAGTTCGAAAGCTTATGACATGATCTGGTGCCTGACATTCTTTAATTTCATAATAAGATGTCTTTTAAAGGATTCTCCGACAAAATGTAAATTTTACCAGACATCTAGTTGTCTATCACTGAAGAAAACATGTCAGAATCAACTAACTATAAAAAATGCCAAATTCGAAAAGTGTCAGGCACTAGCTAAACATATAAAGAAAAAATATAGCGAGTATCAACAATTCACCTCCAATATTACAATAGTTATGGTGTTACAAAAATAGCTATTGAAAAAAAAATGTTATCTTACCTGAAAATATGTACGATAGTTGAAACGCATAAAATCGGAATGAGCACCTTATAAGTTTGAGAATGTTCGTTTAAAACCTTATTTCATTTCTCTTCATTTCTCCATACAGGGGGCGGCTGATAAAAACCTGACGTTAATGAAAGAAGCTCATCGTTCCGAAGTAGACTCTCTACAGTCCAAAGTGAACTCGCTCACGGAAAACGTGAATGATTTACAAAATAAACAAAACATTTTGGTTCAAGATCACCAGAACGAGCTGGTGTTGGCGGAAAATACTAAAAATGCAGAAGTCAGTAAACTAAGAGAAAGAATGTCTTCAAATGAGGTGAGTGATTTGTTGTAGAATACTACCTACACTGCAAATTCGGCAGCTAGGAGTTTCTCGCTTACACGTTGGTAAGTAACGAATATCTTGCGCTAAAATTCCTGATTCAATGCCGCGATGAAGATATCACTACCTATACTGAACCATCACATTTGAGAGATATCTTTTGAAGTAGTTCATACACAAACCACGACAGCTTGTTATCGAAAGCTACTTACACTGGACTACCACGTTTGAGATAGGTTTTCAGGTAGTTCAGACACCGAACTTGTAGTAGAATACTGCCTACACTCATAGACCACCAATTTCAAGGTATTTTTTAAAAAAGGAACTCTTGGTCTTTGTTTAATAACATCGTCGTAATATTATGTTACACTGCTATCGCTTCACCTCTTCCTGTTATTTAGAAACAACCCACTGATGCACATTCATTCTTGTCAATCTCTCTAGACTGAACGTGGAAACTTAATTAAAGAGCGTGAAATTTTAAAGTCCGACAAAAATAAACTATCCGAAGAACTCTCGGGACTTCAACGCGAGCAAAGCACGCTAAAACAAAATAATAATACGATATCGCAAAAAATTAAAGAGTTGGAAAACAAATGCGAGCAACTCTCTCAGAAAAACGCCGAAATTACAGCCGAACGAAATGATGCTATACAGGTTGGTATTAATTCTATTTTCTCAAGAAGTTTCTAAGGAGATATGGCAGTGTGTTTTCTTTTTCTTTGAAATTGTAATTAAATGTTTGATAAGACACTTTGTTTTGTCGATCTTCTCGTCATATTCTTATCTTCATTTTAGTTGTGTGAAGAACAGGACAAACAGCTGGAAATACTCAAAGCACGCAGTGACAAGGTTACTTCAGAAAAAGATTCACTAGCAAAAGAAAGAGAGGAACTCTCATCAAAAATAGTTGGTCTTGAATCGCAGGTAAACAAGAGCGAAAAAAAGACAACTTTAATTTGATAATATAGTGCAAAACGCGATCCGTAGATTATCATCCTGTAACCCAAAATATGAATCTAACGCCAAAACTGAGCGAGTATAATATTTCAATTTTATGTGCGCAGGGGTGTGTACCATTTTCATGATAGAAAAACACTTTGAGTATACTTTGGGAGTAGATTCATAATGGGATACACATATATAACTAGCCCTTTAGATCTACGATAATGCATTTATCGGGCAAAAATTGTATTTTGAAGGGTTATAAAAATTCGAAATTAAGCACAACAACCCGACCTTTGTTGCTGGCCTGTCAATCGTATTAACTTATTTTGTAGATAAACAATTTGAATTCGGAATCGAGCAGACAACAAGGCGAAAATCAACAGAAACTGGAGTCCGAAATTGCCACTTTGAAGTCTAAACTGTAAGTAACTATCCCGATGACAAAACGACAAACAACTTATAACCTGTACTGGGCTCGTAAAAATCTCACAACTTGTACACTTTCTACCTTGACAAGCTTGGAATAACAAGCTTAGAACGAGCTTGTTAACAACTGGTATCGACCTGTTACAAGCATGATATAACAATATTATTATAACATTGTGTCGTTAGCCTTGTAACAATCTTGGTATATTATGACTGTATCAGTGTAGTTAAAACAACCTCGTAACAAGTCTGATAATGCCATCAAGCTTGTTACAAGTTGGCAACAGCTTCTTCTAAACTTGGTGCAACAAACACGGAATAAGCAGGGCGAACACAACTTGTTGAAAACTTGTGAACAGAATTGATTACAACTCGTTTGCAGACTAGTAACAACTCGTGCGTTTTACTCAGTAATTTTACTCAGTAATATTTTGCTCCCTAGAGATGAAGCTCTAAAGGACGCTACGGGAAGCAGTGGTTTAATCAAGACCCTGACGGAAGATAAGAAGAATTTAGAATATATGGTCGCAGGCAGAACAAACCAGATCAATAAGCTGCAGAGTGAGCAATATAAAGTGAGCATTGAACCATGGTACACCTGGAACGCTAACTCAATACAAAAGTTCAGAAAATACTTGAAGCTATGCTAGTTCATCTGAGTTTTGAGTTCAAATTCTTAACGCCAAAGATTGGACCATATATCAAATTGAAGCTATTAGAAAGTTATATTTAATGGAAAAAATGAAGTTTTTAGAAGAATACGAAAACAAGTGCAATTTTGTAGAATACGGCAAATTTCCCTTCAAAGTTTAAGGTGTTTTTTTAACCTAAATTTTACTTCAAATACAACTTTTTAATGGCTTTCATTTGATATACGAGTCGAATTGTGTTCAATTCTTCCCCCACCCTCCCACTTGGAAATATTTCTTTAGACATCATTTCTGGATTAATGGTAGTTTGGTTTTCAAGTTTGAAAATAAACAGAGAAATTGAAGAAAAAAAACTATGTTGGACTTTGGGTTAAGAACAACCGGCCCCTGGTTGATTTTATTTCAGAACCATCTTCAGAGATGATGAAAAACTAGATTCATATTAATCTGACACTGCAGAGAACAACGAAAAATTCGTTGTCTCGAGCGGGATTTGAGCTCGAATCTTCGGGTTACTAGACCGCCGTTCTACCAATTGAGCTATCGAGCCAACTAGGATTGGTAGCGAGTCTTACCCAATTTAAGTGCACGAAATATTTTTGCGACGACTTAACGCCAGTTTATCAAATCTCTGAGGATGGTTCTGAAATAGAATTGAACACTGCGCGTCCTCAAAGACAAGCGTTAAGTCATCACGAAAATATTTCGTGCTCTTAAATTGGATTAGACTCGCTACCAATCCCAGTTGGTTCGATAGCTCAATTGGTAGAGCGGCGATCTAGAAACCCGAAGATGCGAGTTCGAAGCCGCTCGAGACAACGAATTTTTCGTGGTTCTCTGCAGTGTCAGATTAATAGAAAATATTGATTTTGGGGTAGTTGATTTGGTTGATTCAAGTAGATATCTCCTCTTTAAGTGGCACTGTTATGAAAAAAAAGCAGCCATCAAATCATGAATCAAACATTATCAAGGCATTAAGTTTCCCAATGCCTTTGGTGATCTTTATTATGTTAGTATGTTCTTTTCATAAATAAATGCTTTTTTCTTAAGATGAACGAAAGATCGCAGGAATTAGAAGCTCAAGTTAGTAACCTCAAAAAGAAGATGAGTGACGCTGCTGAAAGGTAATTAAGTATTGAGCTTGTGTCCTCGGCAAACCTAATTTCAAAACTGTTTTTCTGTTGCCACTCAAAATGTGATTTTCGAAAACTTTTCTTAAAACACCCCTTCATAATAATTTATCCAAATCTGTACTCCACCAACCTTCTATTTGAATTTGTAGTGGTAATTTCTTGAGCTGGGGGGGGGGATCTTATAATTGTAGGTTTACGGTATCGAACTTTTTTTAAATTTATATACATCGGCATTAAAAGCGATTAAATTGTACCGACTAAAATTACAGCATGTGCGAACGCAAGGAAAAGAATTATGAGGATAATTTTACTGTTTCAAAACCGTTCTCAAAGATATGAAAAACTAAACTCATATTAATCTGACACTGCAGAGAACAACGAAAACTTCGTTATCGCGTGAGCGGGACTCCAGCGGACTTCGAGACAACAAATTTTGCGTTGTTCCTCCAGATTAATATGAATCCAGTTTTTCACAATCTTAAGGCTGTATTTTTCTTATGCAGCGCTACACAGAAGACAGAGTGCCTAAGCAACGAGGTTTTGATATTGAAAGACGACTTCGAAGAAGCGAGAAGTGCCCTCAAACAGAAGGAAGACGAAATCAGGGTGTATAAAGAGCAACTTGAGAAAATGGGGAATGAAGACTTTCCAAAGTCGCCGATGGATGGGGACATATTAGGTAAGCTTAAAAACTCTGAACTATTTGTGCTCCTAACGTGTCGTGTTTGTAGTCCTCGGTAGTATAGTGATAAGCACAGACCTTTAGGTTTACTTTTATGCCAAACCGTTAACCGTAGACACTTGCTCTGTAATAAAAAATTATAAATAGCAGTATGTTTGAACCTCACGATTTATTAAAATTTACTTAAGTACGTAACAATATATAACGTACTGAAATCAAGATATCCAATTGTTGTTCCTGTTGTTTCGTTATAGAGAATGCGTCGGCGTTAATGTTACGTTTACACGAAGCTGAATCGAAACTTGCCGTTGTACAATCAGAGAAAGACACAGCAGAAGAACAGGTGCGGAGAGCCTGCTAGTATAGTGACACATCTCTAGCTTTGGTTAAGGCAGATGGTATCAAAATTAACAAACCTAAATTCAAAACAATTTCTAACAAGAATTGAATCTCTACTACCCCTCGCTCTCACCTTTTCTACCTCTAACCTTTCTTTTACTTTCGCCCTCACATTTACTAGCTAAACCCGTACCATTATCCTCATCTCTACCTTCACTACCCCACATAACTTGTCCCTACCCTTATCTTACTTTTCCCACCCCTACTCACACTTTTCCTACCCCCATTCTTACTTTTTTTACCCCTAGTCGTACTTTTCTCACCCTTACCCTTTTCTTTGTTACCCCAAGCTTTACTTTCACACCCAGCTTCACCTTAACTACCGTTACTGTTACCTTCTTACTTTAACCTCACTTTCACCTTTACTTTCCTATGTACCTACCCTACCCTTACCTGTCGCTCGCTACCCTTTCCTTTACCCTCACATTTACCCTTACTCGTCCCTATCTTTGTTACTACACTACCCCAACTTTATGCCATGCTATCTTTGCCGCCCTATATACCTTTAAGACCTTCACCTTTGCTATCCTACTTGCGCTTCCCTTTACAGCCGCTACCCTAGCCTATACCATACTGCTTTCACTGAATTGGGATGTTTCCGTGCCTATCATCATGTCTCTTTCGCTGACTCTTTCCTCTTTTTTGGTTTAGGTGGATTTTCTCAATTCAATAATCGTTGACCTTCAGGTCAGTTGATTTCTTATAGTTTTTAATGTTTTTCCCGCTGAAGATATGGTAATGATTAAGCAACACAATTTGCAGCAAACTCTGATTTCACCGCTTGTGAATAAAGAACATCTCCAGATATGCAAACATTTCCAAATATTCAAAAGTTTGACAATATTCGTAATCATTTCTAGTTCACATGCGTTGAAGTTAGATTTTCTTGCGCGTTGCAGCATTGTTGCTCCACCTTAAGCTAGCCCTGCAAAGGTGTGACACCGCCTTCAGCTATTGGAACGTAAGAAGTCTTATCTTTTTAGAACAAAAATCAGAAAGCAAATCAGACGATTGCGCTTCTGGAGGCTGGCGATGAAGCTATCTTACTTCATGGACTGGAATCTGAAAGGTATAAACCCTTGTATAATTACTACCCAATGCTCTCAGAAAGTATCGTCATTTTGGACGATAATTGGGAGGGGGGAGGGTGAATATTAAAAGTACTCCTAATTGATGTAGTCTAAGAACTAGCTGATCTGAAAACACGGAAAAGTACTGGCACTAGTTGTCAAATAGAAATCCATTTTTTGAGCCATACTAGCAAATTTCTCATTGAGTATCATTTACTTTGGCTCCAAATTTCTGGTGGACTTATAATTTTCTTTACTGAACATGATTACAAAGTTTCAACAAATGTCATAAAGGAAAATAAAAGATATAAGTGATTAAAAACAGCAAAATGATTTTTATCCGGTAGCTAGTTCCAAGTCTTTTACTCACGGTCAGATCAGCTAGAAAAAAACTAGGACAGTTATCGCAGCTAAATAAATTACATGTTATCCAGAAAGGGCTAAATTGAATTGTGATGTGTAATGACAGGATTTTGAGGCAACTTCAGTTCAGATATTGATATTGTAATCGAACATGCGTTTTTGAAAATGCTAAATATTTGTATAAACCGGCCAGTTGAATTGAGTTATGCGACAAGTTTTGCACATCGCTTTGTTGTTTGAAAAATCGTATGCCAATTTTGTTTCAAATATCGCTGTTCATCATAGAAACTTGTCTATACGTCAAAGGCACCTTGTCTAGCAGGAACAACCGTGTCAGCAAAGAAATGATCGATAGGGCTAGTGAAGGACTGTGGAAGAGTCAGAGATTTGCCTGCATAAGATACAGTGTATTTGGCTGTAATAATACAGAGTATCATCGTTTGTCTGTTCTGTGAAATCAAAGAGCAGAACTTTTTTGGAGCCACCCGATGTTTGTGTTCTACCCTTCTAAATTATTTTGAAATCAATTGTTTTTATGTTGTGTGAACATTAATATACAACACCCCCTCCCTCCCCCTGCAATTGCAGATCGACGCTAGTAATACCATTACACACTTTATCCAGTTTTAGTTTTGAGTTCTGTGCGTATTTGATTCTAGCGATGAAGAATTAATGATGAAACCTAAGTATAATATGCGTAAGTTCTGTGATATCTGTGATGTGTTTGATGAGCACGAGACGGATGAATGTCCACTACAAGAGAGCGGTGAAGATCTAGGCGGTATACAGCATCATGGCGAGAGGAACCACGAGAGACCATACTGTGGAATATGCGAGGGTAAGATATACTGTGGATGGTATACTGTGGTGGTGGGGGAGATGTAATGTGGATGGTGTACTGTGGTGGTGGTGGGGTGGGGGGGGGGGTGGAGGGGGGAAGGGTGGGGTGGGGGGGGGGGGTGGATATCAGTGTCTGTGATAAAGTTTTAGTCATGATGTCGAAGGAACTACATTCAGTTCCTAAGTATCGCATACTCGAACCGACCTGACCGCGTAGCTCATTTGGAAAAACATTGCGCTGGCATTTCAAAGGTCGTAAGTTCGATTCCCACAGTGGTCTAGCTTCTTTTTCAACTTACCCAGTGTAGATGAACTCAAAGTAACACGACAAACATCATTCTTTCTTGAGTGCATAAAGATAGATAAAACATATCTTATGTTTCATTCGTTGATCCATTTAGTGTTTGGTCATTGGTCAGAGGATTGTAACGACGAACAGGTAAGTAGACCAAACCTAAGAGAATTCTTTAAGATTTCTTAAAATCAACTTTTCTTGAATCTTCAGGGTAGATTGTCCACTTAATTTTTATCTTATTTCAAGAACAGTGTTGGTAATATCGCAGAATATATAATGAAGAGAAGGCTCCCTCGAGTCAGAACCTTGTCGTCTGTGCTGTTACTATGAGTTTAAACTCGTATAAGTGACACCAAAACAGATACAAATCATGCTTATGTAGGTCGGCGTGTCACATTGTGGAGTTTTTGCCCCGTAAATAGACAATTCCCATGCTTGACTAAATTCTGATCCAAGCAATAATAATGCACAAAATTTTTCATCACAGCTAAAAAGAGAATAATTTTAAATTAGTAAAATGGCGAAGTTTAGTGGCGAAATGTTTCAAAGTGGGGCAAATGCTGCATTGTTTGCGAAATTTCTAAATATTTGTATTGCACACGGGGCAGCCTACCGCTTTCGTCTCAAAAGTAGCAGTCTTTCCCGTGTGTAATACAGAATTCGAAAACTTCGTGTATAGGGCTATATTTTCCGTTATCTACAACATTTTCCTGCCAAACATTGCAACTTTACTGATTTCAGGACGCTCTTTTTGGCTGTGGTGAATGATCTTGTTTATGTTGCCTGGATCGAAATTTAGTCTATCGTAGAACTTGTCTATATATCACTTCGTGTTTTTGGCAAAGAATACGACTGTTTTGATACCAACAATACCTTGCACTCTGGCCAGCAAACTGCAGCTACACAGCAAAAAATGAACAACCTGGTCAGCTTGATGGGAGCAGGATTGAACAATGTTTTGTTCCCCACATAGCTTACAGTTCTCAACAATATTCTTCAGCATTGTTATACCTGATTCAGGCTCAACAACATTGTTCAATATTGTCAACAGTTCAGAACAATGTAGGCAGCAAAACATTGTTCAATCCTGTTCTCATCAACGCTCAACAGGTTTTTCAATTCTTGCTGTGTAGGGGAGTACGTTGCACCGCTGAGTAGCATTTCTCCGGTATTTTTCCTATTCTTTGTTAATATTACAATGGTTAGCCAGACTTGCCAAAATTACCCCCACCCCACCCCTATTTCATATTCCTACAATCCTGGCCAAAAGTCCTTGGGACATCACAAATTTTTCATTATTTTTTTATCATTTACTTGAAACAGACTTGATTTCATGCAAAATTTCGTTATCGCCTTCCCCCCCCCCCCCCTTTTCCCTCCCCCAATCAATGTTGAAATTGGAGTAATGCAGACAACTTTTTGCTCAATTTTCAACATTGAACGGGGTGGGGGTGGGGAGCGGGCGCTAGGGGTTAAGTTAACGCCTGTAAATGTTCAAGTGTCCCAACACTTTTGACCAGGATTGTAGCGTTTCAGTCGAATTTCTTCTCATTTTTAATTTTTTTATTTCAGACATTTTGAAATGTCACACGTGAATGTCAGGCCTGTTGAAATTTTATTTTTATAAGAATATAGTTTAAAATGTGTAAATAATCAGAGTGCAAAGAAGACGAACTTTAGAACTTCTCGACATAGTATAGGCAGCGGAAATCACTGCACACTTGTGAAAATGCAGTAATACAGGGTGTATCAAAGTTTGATATTATTTTGTTTCAAATTCAGGCTTTGGGTCATCCAATGATATTTGTTGTACTATAAAGTCGTGACCAAATAGAATCTGACTAAATTAAGTTGTTGTTTAAAATCGCCTTTCCACACTAAGAATGGACAATTTGCATTATAGACTAATGTTCTAACCTGCCAGAAAGAACGACATCTTTTAGAAAGAGCATCTCAAAATTAGTAGAATTGTAAAATACGGAAGCCTTGCCAAGGTTTTCAGGTTTTGTATATATTTGTATTACGCGCGGAAAAGTTGCTATTTTTGAGCTGAAATGACCGCGAAAATATTAACTTTTTTCCGCCGTAATACAAATATATACAAAATTTGCAAACTTCGCAGGGCTATATTTTTCGTATTCTACAACATTTTGTCACCAAACTTTGTAATTCTACTGACTTTTAAGATGCTCTTTCTAACTGTAGTAAACGATTTTGTTCTTCCTACCTAGTTCCACCTTAAGTCTATAATGCAAAATTGACCACTAACTGCAAAACTATTATATCGAAATTGGCAATCTAAACTTAATTTTCGAAAAATTTGATTAAAAAGTAATTAAGACCTTTGTACAACCGGCCCTCTTTTTATTCTCTGATCGCACATTCATATTATGTGCGAGTCAAATATAATCGCAACTCCCCCCCCCCCCCCCAGGAGGGGGGATTTGATTTTTTTAAAACGGTCAACATATATATAATCTACTCTGTTCGATCAGTTTTTGTTGACGTGTGTTTATGCCTGTCGATAATTTTCTACCACGAATACACGGCAATATACAGTAGTTTTAACATACACTGGTGCTAGAGAATGAATCTGTCATGCGCTGCTAAAGGTGGATGAATGCGATTTCACACAGCGATTTTTAATTAGCAACTATTTGGTCACTTCTGCTTTGAATGATGGGGAAACGATTACCTTTGGATTACTCTAGTTCCTTTACATCTTGCGCTCATGTCTAGCCAACTTCACAAGCAACTTTGTGCTAAAAAAAATGTTCAAAATATTTTTACCGAATTTGCATAATGGGGGTTTACACATTGGTTTGTCCCACAGTGGTTCTAGCTTATCCCACAATGCATTTCATGGTGCCTGTCCTCATTTATCCCACAGTGGTCCTAGCTTATCCCACATTGCATTTTCATAGCACCGTTCCTCATTTATCCTACTGTGGTCCTGGCTTATCCCACGGTGTCCAAGAACTCTAAATTCCTAATCTAATTTGATATGGCAATTTGATTAGAGTCATTACTGTGCCAAAAAGTTGCCTAGGAGAGGGCTAGCTCATGTCGTGTCGATATGGTTTTAGTCGTAACACTAGTCTGTGCATTGTCATAATTTATAAAGATTTATGTTAAAGGTCATGTAGTTTATTCTCAGCAAACATCTGGAACTTGTTGGCCTTCTAAGTTATTTATTCCTGCAGTTGTTACTGGTCGGTTCAATAACAACACGCTAATATTATACTTGAAGTGAAACGAAATTCTATAAGATTAGTCGATGATAATATTTTCAACTATTTATCTATGATGAACATAACATATATTGACATTAGATATATTTTGAATTAAAATTTCAAGCTTGAAGCTGGGTTTTAAAGCTACGTTTGAAATTGAAATAGACTGTTCTCGAATCTTGTCTCTCGTGCCACCTGCTAATTTCGCAGGTTTCTGCGAGATTTTGAAGATTGCATTTCGCTCCAGCGAGCAAACAGAAAAACATGACAATTGATTTGGCTGTTACAGACATCGTTTATTTTGTTGATTGGGAAACGTTTCCCAGGGTTTGGTGTTTGGTGGAAACAACGTGAAGGATCCAATTCAATTGATCATCGAGTTATGAATTAAATGAAATGTTGTTTTCCTGGAAGTGACGAGCTTAAAACATGTTATTTGACCCGAAGATGCTTCTCTAAGGTGATCAAAGTTGTTTAGCGTTTAGCCGAAGTAAATCCAGTTTACTTCCAAGTTGAAGAACAAATCATGCTAAACTATAACTAAAACTCGAACTTGCTCAGCAGGCGAACTATTTTTTCAATAGTTCATAATTTTTTAACTTAAATGTCATCAACTGTATTGAGGACTACGATCGGTTATATAGCTCTCGTTATTCTAGCTTGTCACTTGGCAGTTCTTATAACGAAGTCAAGCGTGACTCGAACACGCAACTTCAACGAGCCTTGTCGTGCTCGTTTAAGGAGACATGTGAAAAAAGAGGACGTTCAGAAAGAAGCGAAGAAAAGAGAAACCTCAAAGAAGGTCAATGTCGAAAGGATTTTGCTGAAGAAAGCTGTCCAAAGTGGAGCTGTATGTCTAGATGGATCACCTCCTGGTTACCACTTCAAAAGAGGTTGGCAACTTTAAATCAATGTCTACATATAGTACACTTGTTCGAGGGCTAGCTCGTGCGCTCGAAATCAGTTCCGTGTACAGGTATATAAAAATCTGAGAACTTCTAGCAAGTCTGTCAACGACAGGAAAATGAACAGTCAGTTAGACAGTTTTCCCAACAACTATGATACAGACCTCGTGTAACAAGATTGTCACAAGTTGACAACACAAGGCTGCAGTAACAATGTAGTTGTATCATTACTGTGTCAATCATGTCGAAATGACCTTCTAACAAGTCATACGATCCCATTAAGCTTGTTAAAAGTTGTTAGCAGCTTGTTCGAAAGTTGTTCCAACAACTGGGAGCAAGCAGTACGAAGACAACTTGTCAACAGCTTGTGAACAGACTTCTTTCAACTTGTTTGCAGCTTTTTGAAACATCTTGCATTTAAGTTTGTGGATAAAACGTCTTGACAATAAACCCGCATCAAGCATGTTGACCACTTGCAGTAGATCTGTCATCATCAAGCAGGAGCAAGTGATGCGAACGCATTCTGATTGATGACTGCCAGGTAACGAGCCTGCGGCAGGGCAGACTTGCTGCCATTTGTCATGGCTGCATTCTATGCTTATCGGTGCATGCTTGCATCCCAAGCCTGCTTGGAACACGATGTATTTTGTATTTGTCTGATTACAACGTCCGCTTTCTTTTCTAGGTTCTGGAAACGGAGCGAACAAATGGATAGTATTCTTTAATGGTGGGGCTTGGTGCTTTGACGAGGAAGCATGTTATGAACGAAGTAAAGGCGTGTATGGGTCGACTAGCGTTAAAAGGAAGAGACACCATGGTCGAGCAAATACGTGTTGCTATGGCGGGTTGTACTCGACCAACCCCCAGGTCAATCCAGACTTCTATAACTGGAATATGGTGTTTGTTATTTACTGTGACGGATCATCTTTTACCGGAATGCGGGAAAAACCGATTTATTTCAAGGATAAACCAGTATATTTTCGTGGAAAAGTCATACTCGAGGCAATAATCGAGGATTTACTGTCGAGAGGGATCCGTGATGCCAGTGATGTACTGTTATCAGGTAGCTCCGCGGGCAGTTTGGCCGTTCTTATTCATGCAGATTTTATAAAGTCGAAGTTGAATCAGAAGACCAGAGTGCGGGCCCTTTCGGACAGCGGTTATTTCTTGGATATAAAGAACCAATACGGCAAACGCAAAATGCGGAAGAGGTATACCCGCATGTTGTCCGCACACAATTCAACCGGTGGCCTTCATCAAGCTTGCATCGAGCGTCTGGACAGAGGCGAGCACTGGAAGTGCTTATTTCCGCAATATTTCTTCGAGCTCATCGAAACTCCAGTTTTCGTACTGCAATCAGCTTACGATGTGTGGCAAATCATACACAATCTTGGTGTTGTCTGTACCATACCAAGTTATCAAGATATACTAATGTTCAGTTCTCTCAAACTGCTACGCGATTTCGTTCATCACAAGACTACAGAAGCGCTCAGAAAATCCAACAAAACAAGTCGTGCATATCGTGTGAAAAGTCACGCATCTCGCAGGATTGCCCATGCATCCCGCGAGGCTGACCACGAATCTAGCGGGACTAATCACGCAGGAAATCTGAGCGACAACTTCGTTCCCCACAAGACAGCAAAAGCACTTAGAGAATCCCGCAAAACGAGTCTCGCATATCGTGTAAGGAGTCGCGCATCTCGCGGTACTGATAACGAACAAAAATTGAACACGTTTCATCACAAGAAAAATTACTGGCGTAGTATACCAGCAAGAACTCGTACTGAATTTACTGCTAAATATGCCTCACGTGCTTCCCACGTGCCTAAACCTGCTTTGCGTTTTAATCCACGTGCGAATAATCAACACGTGAATCATCGCGGCCACGTGCTGTCGCCTGATAATTATTCCCGCGGAACATTTGTACGCACTTTTGAAAATACGCGAGTTCTAACGCCACAGAAACTTAGGCGTCTTCGAGAAGAAAAAGAACCGCATAGCGCTATAAATGCAAATGCCGCGCATGCCAGAGAAAGGGGAGAGCAAAAAAAACCTGGAAGCGCTCGACCGAAATTGCGCGAAATTTCCAAGGAACAGACACAGCCCTATCAATGGCACTGGCAACGCTTGTATAGTGACCCGGCATTCTGTACGAAAGATGAAAGGGAAACAGTACTGACCATACGTAACCTTACTATCGATGCGTTGAAACCCGTCCTGAATAAATCTGCATGGGCCGGGATATTTTTGACCTCTTGTTTTGAACATACGCTAGCGACGAGTGGCCATATTTGGACGAAAACCAAAGTGGGCAAGAAGACCCTCCGAGAAGCAATAGCGGACTGGTATTTCGAAAGGCCTGGCAACCATACATACATCGATCCGGAATTGGAGTTTGGGACGTGTTCAATGTGAAAGAAACGCGCAAGTTGCAGTTTGTCAACTTGTAGATTGGTAACCTTGCAGTCATCAAGCCGACATCGGGATGCGTTTGCATCGCTTGCTCCTGTCTGCTGCAAGTTGCCAACAGGCTTGATGCAAGTGGATTGCCAAAGATTTTTATCCACAGATTACATGCAAGTCGTTTCAACAACAAAGTTGGAAAAGAGCCACGGGTATGCAAGTATTACCCGTGAGGAAGGTTTGCCAAATTAAATGGGCAGTCAGTGAGGAAGGTTTCATTTTCAACACACTACATAATGTATCCTAAACACTATATAACGTAACAAAAAAGTTATAGATGATGATCTATCCTAGAAATCATACCTTCTCTCTGAAAAAATTGTGATCAAACTTCGTTCTCATCTTCAGTTTGGAAAGCCCAACATTACAACATTTTGAGGAAGGGTAAAAAAACTTTGAAAATTTTTCCCGGAGGAAAATGGAAAGCTTTTTGCAACTCTGTTCAACAACTTGCAGCAAGTCTGTAAATATCAGGTTGTATTAAGTCTGATTTTCACAGACTCGATGCAACTTGATGAAGCCGACAGGTTTTGATGCAAATTTATTTATTTAAAAATCTTTATACACGGTAACCTATTCAATCTAACAAATTGTTTTTCAAAGGGCCGTGTGGAAATATTAACAGTATGGAACTAAATACAACAATACTACGTTACATAATTAACTATTACATCTTACTTCTAAAATACACTGCATATTACTAGCAATTACATACTATATCTCACACTACAACTTTTATTGTAAACTACTGTATAATCAGTTTACGCAAGTCTCTGTCTTATTTGTAAAGGCTGTGAATTCCAGACAATAGCCCCCCGATAACTGAAGCTGCTTTTCATCAAATTAGTATTAGGTTTAGGTAAGGACAAGGCACAGTTATTACTTATTAATTTATTTTTGAGTCGGTTTTCTTTGATGTACCGCGGGTTGTATATAGGTTATTTACCTTGAATAAATAATTAGATCAAAGTTGTAGAAAAATCTCGACGAATCTCGACTTAAATTGTTTAAAGTCAAAAGACTGTTAGAAAACCTCTTCAAAAATAAATTAAGTTAGTTAAATACCTCGAAAGTCGGGATGTATGTCATATACAGCCCTCGGACGCTGCGCGTCCTCGGGGGTTGTATATGACCTACATCCCTCCTTCTCGGTATTTAACTCTAACTTAAACGGGCAGGAGTCTCGATTCAGCAAAGAAAAAAGGTGAGATAACTGGGGATTCGACCCGCCATCAATTATTCTATCGACAAGCGATAACATTTGCTTGTTTCTTCGAGTTTGTAGGTCCTCCCAGCCAAGCTTATTTCTAGTAATCGTAGCAGACGCATCGTAACGGTCGCCAGTTAAAACTCGCCCTGCATTATTCTGGAGCTTTCGTAAGCGATCTTTTAAACTGTCTGTGCAATTATCCCAAACTAATAAAGAACAGTCATCAAAATGTGGTAATACTAAGGTGTCGTAAAGATGCTTAAGGCTTTCAGTGCTGATAACAGTTTTCGCTCTCCTTAGTATACCTATTCTTTTTGAAACAGTACTGCAAATGTTGTCGACATGACTTTTCCAGGGAATATTTTCATCAACGATTACACCTAGTGTTTTAATGGTGGTTACTCGCTTAATTTTGTCTGAACCGATCGTAACTTGAGAGGGTCAAAAAACATTTTTGATATTCTTTGTCGGGACCCAATGATCATATACACGGTTTTACTGATGTTCAGTGAATGTTTATTTGCTAGCAACCAATTGTGTAAGGAGTCTAATTCTTTGCTCATTTTCTTCTCTATATCTTCGATACAAGAACCAGTTACGGTGATGTTAGTATCATCTGCATGCATAGAGTGCAGGGACTGAATTGCCCAGACAATTTGGCAGGTCGTTCATATAGATTAAGAATGATAATTTGATTTGATCCCTGTGGTACTCCTGTGTGAATATATTTTTTAGATGATTGAGTGGTGATTTTACATGCTTGAGTACGGTTGCTCAAGTAGGATATAAACCACCCCAATGTACTGTCTTTGTTCCATATAATTCAAGCTTTTTAACAAGTATGTCGTGTCGACCGCGTCAGAGGCCTTTTTCAGACCAAGAAAGATTACCCCATTTATAAGACCACAGTCCATGTTCACCAAACATGAATTGGTAGTATTTAACAAGGCCGATTATGTAGAATAGCCTTTTCTAAAACCGCTTGAAATGCAGTCAGAATATTATTTCCATTTAAATAAGTATTCTTGGGTTTCACTGGAACCTTTTTCAGTAATTCTGAGTAGGGGTCAACCCAAAATGTAATGATGATTGTACTGCACTGGAGCAAGCAAATCTCACGAAATTGCGCACATTTGCTGCCAAACACAAGGTCAACCCATACAGTGAAAATTTTTTCTGTCTGATGACAGTGTATCGATTTGGAGTTGACCCCCAGTGAAATTTATGACGTCACGTGAAGCCCAAGAGTATAATTGTTGAGAAATATTTTCGCGAATATTTTAGAAACAACAGAAAGTATTGAAATTGTCGATAGTTACTACATTCCTCTTTGTCACCTGATTTGAAAATCGGCGAAACTCTAGCATGTTTCCAGTCATCAGGAAAAATACCGGATAACAAAGGGGAGTTAAAGATATTCGTCAGATATGGTGTAATAATATTTGACGCGTCTTTTAGTAACTTCGCTGAAATGTTATCAGGGCCAACAGCTTTACTACATTTTAACTTATCAAGAGAATTTTAAACACTATTATATTCGTTATGATGGAAAAATTAATAAATCTACTGCTAACTGGAGCAATATAATCGGCAAAATTTTTGTCGCTGCTGCTAATTAAGACTGTTTGAAAGATTTGCACCAATTTCTGTAAAATAGGTATTCAAGGCTTCTGCAACAGATTCATGGTTGGTAAACATGGACCGTGATCTTATAAATGGCGTAATCTTTCTTGATCTGAAAAAGGCCTGAAAAAGAGCATGCTTTTTCGTTACCACTGTATTATTGTACTTAATAAGAGACGAAATAGTCGTCTTAGAGGTAGGATTATTTCGGCCAATGATTACGTTGATATTCTTCCACATTTCCTTCGGGTTGTATCTATTAGCGTCTATAGTTTTTGACAGAATTCTATTTTGGCATGCTTAACTAAGTAATTCTCACTGTTTCTCTGTGTTTTATAGGCAGTAAAATGTGTATTCGATTTGGATAACACTGCTTTCTTCTTTAAGTAATCACGGTGGTTCATTTCCTGAATTAAAGTTGGAGTTAACCATGGTACATATTCGCTTTTTACTCTACGAGATTTGATAGGGGCATGCATTTCAGATATTAAAATAAAAATGCATTCAAAAGTATCCCACTGATGATTGGGGTCCCAGGAGTGCCAGTTACATTGATCGAGAGCGAAAAGAAGATCTCTTTTAAATTGCACATTATTATAATGTTTTGAAACTTCGGCTTTAAACAAATTTTGGCTTTTGTTTGGGAATAGCAATTTTGAAGCAACCGTACACAAGGCTATGATTACTGATCCCTGAGTGTAATACACCAGAATTTTCAATAGTTTTTCTGGGCTGTTAGTAGCTAGAATATCAGTAAGTGATTCGTGATTACTAGTAATCCTAGCAGGTTCATTGATGACTTGATGAAGTTGACATAGATTCAAGACTTCATACAATTTACTAGAATTGCTGGATAGATATCCCCAAGGAGATTACAGTTTAAGTCACCAGTAAAATAATCTCCTTTTCTTCACTATCCAGCAAATTCAGAAAATTTTCTAAGCTGTTCATATAATCAGAAACAGAATTGGTGGGTCGGATACCCTGGGTTCCAGAGGTTTTCAAAACTTTAAAAGGTTTGCTCTGGCACCCAGGGTAATCTTTCCAGCGCAAAGAGCTGAAAGTAAAATTTGGATTTCGGAGACGTGACTTCTCGTATTTCGTCCGAACCTGGTCGGTACGCAAAACCATTGTGCGATGAAACTCGACCAATCCCGACAAAGTGAAAGCTACTCTGAGTGTACATGTTACAAGCAAACGACGGTAGTATACCCAGTCCTTTGATAAAACGGGGTTTGAAAGTATTGAAAACGAGGCAGGTTGAATGGAGTTGCAAATATTGTGAAGTAAAGAATTTTTCAACTTCAAAATTGAAAGTCTCTTAACATTTTGCCCCTAAACTCCCGTCCAAAACATGTCAGACTTCTTCGATAGTGAAGCTGAAGAATCCGGTGAGGATTTAGCCAGCGGAAGCGAGGAAGACGTGGCCGAGGACGAAGAAATAGCACGTGAAGAAGAGACAACGGCCATTGACGATGCAAATGATATCATAAACGACGAAGAAAGTGAAGGCGGTGAAGACGACGACGATGATGATGATGAAGGTGAAAGCTCGAGAAGTAGGAAAAGAAAAGGTTTGTTTTCAATGTCGTTGCTTTAATACATGTCAAGTGTGGTTTTTTAGAGTTGTTTTAAAGAGTATGCCCTCAAGTGCTGTCTGAAATCTGAAGTGCCTCATTCTAGCTCAGTAAATCCTGCTTTTTAACCATATCCTATTATATACAAATATATATTATACACTATCCTAGCATTACAGTAAAGGGTTTTGACGAATCAAGTAGAACTGTTATCTGTACTTTCTACCACAATTTCTAAATCAGTTGTTTCACTTTCATGCTCATTCATACATACCCTAGTCCAGGAGATGACGCATTTGGGAAAAGTTTCCTGGTTCGGTTTTAGTGCAGAAGTTACAAGTTGAAAAAGAAACAGCAAGTGAGGGAGAAACCTCTAGTAACAAGTGTTTACAACCTCACTTTCAATCGGAACAAGATGGTCAAATTCTGACCATCTTGTTCCGATTGGATAATGGTTTTCATTGCTGTTTGTCAATTATGACTGGCTAAATCTGATATAAGTGGGGGGTACGGATACATAATTTTATTTTCGATTGGTCCTGATTTGGTCAAATTTTGATTCTTGATTAACCAGTCATTGAGTGTAGACCAACCTGAAATAAAAGTATTTATCCCTACCACAGAACTGTAATACAAATGAAACGCTTACTCAATACAAAAGGTCTGTTAACGGGTGAAGCCAAGTTAGTTTTTCTGAGTTTTCACACAAAATACTTAATGCCAAAGAACGGACCTTATATTAAGTATTTCAACTCAAAACTCAGAAAAACTGAATCAAATTGCCTTCAATTCCCCCCCCCCCCGACTTATTGTTCCAATTTCTTATAGTTCAACCCCCCCCCCCTTCCCAGTTATATCAGATTTAGACAGTCATATTCTACAAACAGTTCTTAAAACTATTATCCAATCTAAACACGATAGTGAGAATTTGACTGCATGAAGTGAGGTTGTAAACAGTTCTTACCAAAAGATTCTCTTTTTCCCCCATTTCTCTGATGTTTCGTCTCTTTGCTATTATCTTAAACTTACCAAAAGATACTAAACCTACAAGAGAAACCTCTTGGACAAGCAAAACAGAAACCTTTGGTTTTCAGGACAGACCTATTATCTCGTAACCAGAATATTAGCAGCTTTTGTGTTGGCTAAGAGGTGATGCATCCAAAGTCGACCCTAGCTGCTGATGCAACCTCATACCCAGCGTCCTTTCAGGAAACTTTTAACCTGAGGAAAGTACCCTGGTAGATCGTGGTCAAGTTTTTTTGCTCTATTGCCCAGATTTTTGGGCACTAAAACAATTCATTTTGAGGGAGGTGTGGGAAAGGCAATATATTACAACATGTTTGTACAGTAATTAAAAGGTATTAGTTTAAGTCCAGGCAAAATTTTCATTAAATAATCTGGTGAAAAGAAAAAACAATAGGCATTAAAAGAATGATATCTCTGCTGTCTTCTATCAACATTTTGGCTGTTTAAATGTTGCAAACTAAACTAGCAGTACTTCTAAAAAAATATGTTGCAGGGCAATATATATACAGCGACACTTTTCTACACAGAAAATCTTCAAACAAAGAAGGAACAATTAATATGGTTTTGTTATACTTGTATGTAACTTTTTGAAATAGGATGAATTAGGGATGTATACCAATATTACACTTGAAATTTTGTATTTATTGTAGTTAGAAATAGCATAATTAAAATTAGTAGCTCTCTAGCTAAAAGAATTTCAGTCATATTTAGCCCATTTCAAAGTATTTAAAACCCGCCTGTGTGAAGCTATTTAAATGATATGGCATATTTGTAAGTTCTGGTGTACAGAAAGTTACTGTATAACAGTATCAGTATAATGGAAAAAATCATGCTGATATACATACTGATATTGAATTCAATAGCGGCATTTCTGATATGTCATTATGCCGAACATCCCTACTGAAATTACTAAATTAATGAAGTTTTGAAAAAGCCCTTGAGAGATATAATGCGTATATGTTATTAGTTGTTTTGCCTTATATAATGAAATCAGTACTTTGTGTAAGGACAATACTGGAATCAAGACAAGATTTGTGACCATTAGGATTGTTATGGCCGATACCAAACTAAATCCCATGTTTTCCTTAAGATTTTGATGATGCAGTCGACGAAGAGGACCTTGATCTGATTGAGGAAAATCTTGGGATTAATTTGGATAGAGTAAGTCAAATAAACTGTTTAACAATTGAGCAGCAGTGCTTCTAGTATTTCCCTTTACTTTGATCTTACCTGATTTTATGTTGCCATAAAGAAATGATGCACTAGTCAGTTGACATCCTGGCTCCCCGACCCTTGGGAATATGCAGTATTCAACCAGATTCTGACACCTTATTGGTGAATTAGGCCAAAAAATTATGTGTGGTTCTGGTTTCATATCATGAAAAAGTTTGGTTTTTAGCGAGGCAAATTATTTGTAATCCCATGCACGTCGTTTGAGATTAGGGAAGGGACAGGCTTTCAATTGACTAGACATGTTAACCTTCCTAGAACTAACTTCATTAATAAATGTTACTTCAGTGCATGTAAACATTGTAACTAAATGTATTTAGAGGTAGTTGGTCTTTCCAATTACCGGTGTAGATGTTGTTTGGTCATATTACCAGAAGTGAAGCCAGCCCTACAATTTGTCATGCTATGCAGGGCATGCTATGCCATTTTCATTATTCATTTCTTCAGAAATTAATTCCTGATATGGTCTATAAAAGAGAATATTTTCACAGAAAAATTTGCATGACCAAATGTCAGGCTGGCTTTGCCACTGCATATTGCCTGACCATATCCCTGTTTACTTCAGAAAAGGTACAAGCGTTTAAAGAAATTGAAACCAATTGACTCGGATGAAGAGGATGATGATCGGGCATCTGTTGGTGGACATAGTGCAGATGAAAGAGAAGCGTTGGCCCATGAGTTGTTTGAAGATGATGATACTGAACAGCCCCCAGTATGTATTAATAGCAAAACTTTGTATATCATATGCAAGATGTGGTTCACGTCATGATGTTCGTTATAGTATCTGGCTATTTTATTAACCGCAATTAACATGAAACTTCACATAAATGAGCAAATAGATGTTCGTTTTTTTAAAAAAATAATTATTAATCAATCAAAAAGTATTTGAAAAAGTTTTCCAAATTTCACCTTACCTGATATTTGAGTCAATTTTAATATATGGAAACTTAACAGGATTCAAAATATAATTTTGTGGTTAACACCACGTAAGGTAATTTTATGTGGTGTTTCCATAAAATTATATTTTAATCTGATATCTACCATTGCAAACATACAAGGAACTTATTAGCACGATGTATTTAAAAGTGCTTGAAACTTTGCACAAATGACTAAATAGGGTTTATTTTTAAAAAAGTGTTTTCATCTGCTCAAAATACATTTCAAGAAGTTTTCAAAATTTCACCTAGTAAGATAATCCAAAGAATTATGTCACATTTATTTGATTTATCGATCATACAATGATGTTATCAGCTGAAAAATGAGAGTTTGCACATCCCTATGGTACATAAATTATCAGTAATGAGAAACAATATGTTCACCAATACTTGTGGCATTGTTCCCAATGATATTGGAGTAAACTTTACATCATGCCATGTATGCTTCTTTTGGAAAAAGTTATAATTTCAACCACTCATACACATGAAACAAAAGACCACGTTGTTTCTTCTTCATTCACAGAGAGCTGCAACTGCTACTCCAGTTGAACCAGTGGATGATCAGTATGCTGGACTGGATGACTCAGAGTCTGAGGGTACAGATTTTTATATGCAGGGTGTTTGTCAGAAAACCAATGCTAGGCCTGTTTTAGACAGATATTTATCTCTGTGTCGCTTAAAGTATACAGTAGATGTAGATAGCAGCCTCGTACCCAGGTGCTTTTTAGTTCAATCAAAATGTCATCAGTTAATCCAGTGTCATATATGCAGGTCAGTTACAGATTGAGCGCGCAGGGGGGCTTGGGGAGGATGCGGGAAAGGTCTCGCTCTTTCATCATGTCCTCCCCATAATTGCTCGCGCAGTTATGTCTTACATATATCAAATTAATTAATATGTGCGCTTTTACTATACGTTGCACTAAGAGACGCCTGGGTACGAGGCTGTGTACATACAATGTAGATACAATGTCCTGGATTTAAAGATGGTGTACAGTCAGCTATGTAAACAAATGTTTGCATTCTGAACCCTTAACATTTGTAAAACGTCATACACTAGCTAAATATCTAACAATATTTGATTTGATGTGTTTGTAAATTAATGCCAGGGTTTCAATTGAGAAAATGTTTAGAAGATGTGAAATTGTGACAATGTCCAGAACAGATTGTACACTATCTTTAAATTAATTCAAAGGGCCCCAGAGTAAAACACATTCTTTAAGCTAAGTCAAAGGGGCCCAGAGTAAAACATATTTAGGGCGTATCACGGGTGTTCGTTTGGTTGTTTAGAGTGAGGTTTGAAATAATTTATTTAATTTGTTTCCAATTTTCAGGAGAAGACGATTTTATTGTCGATGATGAAAACCAACCAATCCGTGAAAAGACTAGAAAGAAAGGAGGCAAAGTGCAAGATCGGTACTGTGTAGTACATCGTGTTTAATAAATCACACAAATCCCTTTCTTGGTCACATGTGGGTGACGGAAAGTGCAGTTCTTGGAAGTAGGAGCCTACAAAAAACTTCTAGGAAAAAGGGGGGGGTGTCTGAGGAAAAACGGGAGTGAGCTCATTATGAGCCTTTTGTGGGACACATTGTACAAAATTTGCAAACTTCAAATGCAAGACTATATTTTCCGTATTTTATAACATTTTGCCATGAAACTTTGCAATTTTACTAATTTCAGGATGCTCTTTCTGTACCTGTTGTGAAACATTTCGTTCTGCTTCAATGCCTTGATTGAAGCGTAGTCTATTATGCTAATTGTCCAGTATCTGATTTTTTAGAGCTTTACAAGAAGCGCAGGATATCTTTGGTCTGGATTTTGATTATGGGGAGTTTGAGAAATTTGGACAGGAAGATTATTCTGAAGATGAGGAAGCTGATGAGTATGAAGATGAGTACAGTGATGAAGAGGGACAAGCAAGACGAAGGGGGAAGAAAAAAGGATCAAAGAAAACCATTTTTGACGTAAGAAAATCCCCGTTTACAGTACCAAATTTTCTGTGACAAATGTGATGTGCCAAAATCTTTTTTTGACCATGTCAATTAGGAAGGTTGGAGAGGTCATAGCAGCCCCACCCCTAAAAATCTTCTCAGTTAGAACTCACCTCCCGGCCTTCTCCGAAAGTTTGCCCCCAAGCAAAGTTTGACTTGGTCTGTGGTGTAGTGAGCTTTCATTATTAGGCGGGCGAAATGTTCATATAAAATATGGTGTTCTGCAATACTATTATTTTTGAATTCGGTTGTTAAGTGTGTGAACTCAGATATATGCACATTCACTCCCCCCCCCCCTTCCCACCACCCCCATTATCGACGATGACGAATGGCGACGTTGGTTTGAACTTAGTAATTCTGCATTCTGTGTGTGTAGGTTTATGAACCGAGTGAATTAGAAAAGATCCATTTGACGGATCGTGACAATGAGATACGAGTTACAGATATGCCTGAACGATTTCTGGTAGGTCATAGTTGCCACCAATTTCATGTATGTATTATCAGCTTTATTTAAAATAGGGTAACGGTGATCTGATAAAATAGGGTAACGGTAAATCTGATAAATTTGCATTCCTCTAACTGGAATTACATGTAACACTAAAAAAATTAGTAATATAGTCCACTGTCCATATTTGCTATGTATGTGCATGCTGTATGAATGACTAGAAATCTAGCGGAGTGAAAAGTCTTTTTAAGCATATGCATATATTGGTAATATGCGATATACTAACTGAATGTCTGACACTGTTCTGGTTGCTTTCCTCTTAAGCAAATTTAAACCAATGTTGCGGTATTCAAAAAGAGTTCAAAAGATGCGAAATTTGTACAGTGTGTGCGTTTGTGTGTCCCATTTGCTATGAGCAAAACTGATGTACATAGGAGACTGTAGCCTGCCTTTAATGGCCAGGTAATCAACAAACCCTAACATGAACAAACGCATGCATTGCATTCTAGTGGGTTTGCTTTGCATTGCACGTTGTAAATTGTATTTATTGTTGATAATTTTGACATAATACTTGCAGCTGTGGATTTTTCAGGGCAAATCGTTTTGTGTCTGTCTAAACCATCAACGTGCTTACTCTCATTAATGCTTTTTTTTGCAGTTGCGTGAGATTCCAACTAAACCTTCTGAAGATGGCGAGCTGGACGAGGAAGCGGAGTGGGTTTATAGACAAGCATTCATGACAATGCCTATCTCAAATCAAGTACGTAGACAGACTAATTCTGTAATTAGTGATTAGCCAGAAGGTTCACTCTTTTCAAAATCTACCTCCCCCTTTCCCCAACCTTTTTTTCTATCGAGCTGAACAAGTGTTAGCTGGTTGTCACTACCACTCAAACGACAGTCAGAATTCATTAAAATTTTTAATTCTTCAGTATAAAATATTTCATAATGAATGCTTGAGCTTCATTTTCGGTCATTGCACATCTCTATAGCACTGCTCTATCTATTTCAAGAAGTTTCGTCGAAGTTTGTCCGAACACAGAAATCATGTTTCCCATTTTAACTCAATTCTAATTATAAGTCATTTGCATAACCTTCACACCTTATCCATGACAACAATGTCTCGGTAGGAGAGAAAAACTTTTCCAGTTATGAAGACAACCAGTAGAGCTATGCAATGGCCTAAGCTAGACAGGTGCACTGTGAAAGATTCAATGACGAAAGAAGCACAATGTTCTATGATTTAGACTATCGAGCCATATATATCGAGAATTGAACATCGCTGCTGATTTGAGACTGTAAAACTCGTATTTTTACAGGACTTTCAAGAAGGCGACAAGTTCATACAGTCGACTGTAACCAAGCCGCCTACGGCAATTCCAAAGATTCGGGAGGCCCTAAATCTGATGAGAAATCAATTCTTCGAGGTATGAGTCCCTAGAGATGTGCATATATCCGATCCTAAGGTAATCAGAATCCGATCGGATTTCGAATTTCAAGTAATCGTCTTGATTAGGGTTGTTTTGTAGCAATGGCTATTTTGTATATAGTATTGCATGTATATCGCATCAATTAGAGTTTTAGAGCATTAATTGTATTATTGTACTATTCGTATAAATTGTATTTTAAAAAAATATCGTGTTACAAAAAGTCGATCCGACATTTCTTTCTGCGTTTTAGGTTCCGTTTATTGCGCATTATCGAAAGGAATATGTTGAACCTGAACTTAAAATTGAGGATTTGTGGAGAGTTTGGCAGTTTGATGAAAAGGTTGGTCATTAAAGTAACGTAGTTTTTATGTTGCAATCTATAAAGTATAAACATTGCTGTCAATATAAATCTTAATATACTAGGGCTCGAAATACAAAATCAAATACTATTTAGCCTGTCATTTTAATTTAGTATTTAAATGCTGAAAATTGTGCACGAGGTCTCAAATATTGTAGAAATTAATCCGGTTTTCATGATTTAAGCATTTATGTTCTCTACCCTACTAAACTGGCCAACTTGGCCATAGTAATATTGGATTTAAGTTCAATTACAAACGTATTTAGTCTAACATTTTGTTTGATTGCTTCCCAAAGATCAGTTAAAATGACAGCATAACTTCTTTGCTGGAGTTTTGGGAAATCTCTTCCTTGTCCTAGATATTCAACTTTTTTGGATATGCTGCAAATAACGCATCTATTGATGTCATACTGTATAATAAGTGTATGACATTGCTTATTTCGTTACATCTGAGAAAGTAAAAGAACTAAAACTACACTTACACGCGTGTGATTAACATCCAGGCTGTGTTTAACATCCATTTTAACTGCTTTTTAAATAAATAAAGCTTTTTGAAAAGTCATTATGCAGAGTGACGTTGGTGGTTGTGTTATTTTCGTGTCAAATAAGATTGAATATCTTAAAATTAAAGTAAGACATGCCGCTACAAATATTTTATCGAGGAAGTCATAGCGTGCTTTTAACTGATTTTCATAATGCAATCGACAAATCGTGGGAGAAAATTTCGTTCCATAAAAACATTACATTTGGCAGTCCGGTTTTCTAAAATATGACTTGCTATTGGCCACTGGCATGCAGCGTGTTGTTTCAAGCCCAGAGTGACACTTTTTCTCGCACACGCGATCGAGGAAAAGGGAGGAAAGAATTTGATTATAGTATATATTAATTAAATCAATAAATCACAAGGCTCAATGTGTTCATTGTAAATGTCATCAACATAGCGTAAGGATACATAGATGTACAACTCGGGGTATTTCTTGTCTTACGTAGATGGCTTGGGTACGTCATACGCACGCTCATTTCTGGCAAGTACACATGCGAGATTTTGTAAGGAATTAGGGAAATGTCATATAAACGATCATTTTAAGAAAACGTCCCGCTAGATTGCCTTGGTTCATAGAAATATATAAAAAGAAGTTGCCCTGTGTATTTCAAGCTACAAATGAAGTTATGTTTTTGTCCTGGTCGCTTATAAAACGGCAGAAAAAATTTTTCTGTAATACATGTATATGGAAATTCGAAAAAATGCACTTGCCAGAAATGCATGTGGATATGACGTAATCCGCAAGATAGCGAAATGATGGGCGAAGTATCCCCAGTTGCACATTTATACATCCTTAATCTATGTCATCAGTTTTTGAAATTTGTGCATGTTTATTTGTTTGCAGTGGTGTCAGTTGAACACGAGAAAGAAGAACCTGAAGCGGCTGTTTGAACAGATGCAGACATATCAATACAATAAACTGAAGGAAGACCCTGATAAACCTTTGGACGAAGATGAGAGAATCTTAGAACAAGATGACGTCGAAAAGTAAGAGATTAAAGAATGAGAGGGGGAATTTGAATATATATGACCTGATTAGGTCATATAAACAAACTCTTGTGTAATGCTATATTATTCAGTCTGAAGATGTCTTAAGTTAAAGACGAAACGTAACCAGTATCTTATTGTTCTTTATGGGTTTATGTGCTATAACAGCATGAGTGACTGTGTTGTATTGGATAGCTTGTGAAACTCTCCAAACTCTCGAATTTCGAAAACACATTATGCAGGACGAAAAAATCAAATTCAAATCAAGATGATGCTTACACTAAGTAAACCACCGGCCAATCACTGTGAATTTACTTTGACAAGTTTTCTTTGTTGACCCTACAGACGGGCAGGTTTTTACTTTGCCATTTTTTTCATGACAAGTCCACTTGTTGAAAAGCTAGCATGCTTTTGAACAAGTGTACTTGTCATAGAAAAAAAATTGCCAAGTGGCTCCTAGAGACGCGAGCAAACAAAACTTGCCACATGAAAACTGGTTATAGAAAACTTGCTCGTCTGCAAAGGGCTTAAGAACATCGTTTTGTTCCAGACTAGAGGCTGTACAGACCATGGAGGAACTGCGCGATGTCTATTCTCACTTCATGTTATATTATGGCCATGAAATTCCCGCCATGAGGCTGGCGAGGAAAAAGAAACCGAGCGACGAAGGACTGGAAGAAGGCGAGGAAGCACCCGACGATGAACCGGAGGAAAGATTGAAAATGCCCAAAAGAAGAGACCTCTATACAATATGTCGAGAATCTGGTAAGTTTGGCGTTTATTCGAGTGAATATGACACGAAAAATTTTTTTTACAATATTTGAAAGGACTGCAGTACAAATTATTTTATACTTTTGAGTGACAGAGCTTTATCGATGAGGTATTTGGGTACAGATAATAGATATATAATGCGTAATTGGTCACGAATCATGTCCCCACTTTGGGTAATCAATTTATGTTTCGGTCACTAATATTATTCTATCCACAAGTATCCCCAACCTGTAACATCCCTAACCCTAACCTCTCCTAACCCTACCCATTGTCTTAGTTACCGAAACATAAATTGATAACCCCACTTTGTTGAGCGCGTCTATCGAAATCCGCCATACTGGATTTTCCTCTCTTGACCGCACGAAATTCCTTGCCACACTACCCAAGGGAAAACTGTTACACTAACGCACAATCCTTCTCGTTACGTCCAGTTTACACGAGCCACTTTTGCCGCGATTCACTGCGCGATTTTCGCCTTTTGAAGGATGTGAAGAAGTCGAAGAGATGCAAATGTTCTAGGTTATGATATTTTATGACAACACGATTAAGTAATCCGCTCTTTAACATCTTCCAAAAGGAGAAACTTGCAGCTGAAATTGCCGTTAAAATCGTTCGTGTAAAAGGGCCTTTAGTAAGGGAATTATTTCTTGTTCCAGGTCTTGGTGGTTTTGCGAAGAAGTTCGGACTCACGCCAGAACAGTTCGGCGAGAACTTGCGGGATAATTATCAACGACACGAGACCGAACAGTATCCGATGGAGCCTGGCGAGGCTGCCGAGGAACACCTCTCCAGTATGTTCCCAACGACTGAGACAGTTTTGGAAGGTACGCGTCATATGGTTGCCATGCAGATCGCACGTGATCCGCTCGTGAGACAGTGCATCCGACAGATATTCAGTGAAAGAGCTAAGCTAAACATTACACCGACCAAAAAAGGGAAAAAGGTAGTGTTGAGTAGTGGTAACTGAAGAGCTAAACTAATCTTCTACACAGTCACCCAACTTGCAGCAAGTCTGTCACCTTGCTCCGGCTTGATTCAAGTTGTTTCAACAACTTGCAGCAATAAGTTTCTTGTACGTTTGCATGGTGAATACAATATACTTGTTAAGCTTTGTGGAAACACCACGTAAATTTACTATTGCAGAGCTTTCGATCCGTAAGCTCGGATCTTCTTCAGATATTATTATAGCTTTGAAGAGGACCCGAGCTTACGGATCGAAAGCTCTGCAATAATAAATGTACGTGGTGTTTCCACAAAGCTTAACAAGTATAACTTGCAGCAAGTCTGCAAATATCAAGTTGCATCAAGTCTGATTTTCACAGCCTCTTCACGCAACTTCACTAGGCCAACAGGCTTGATGTGACTTGATGACAAACTTCCACCAAGTCGGTAAATTCGCAATCTGGAGTCATGTCTGGGGCGTCTCGTGCAGTGCAAATTGATCCATGCTCGATAGCCATGCTCGTCGACAGCTGCGCTATGCTTGTCAACTTGCATCAAGCCTGTTGGCAACTTGTAGCAGACTTGTGGCTGTGTGAACAGTGGCATTTATTTTTTCTTTTTTATTTCAGGACATTGACAAAGACCACGAATATTATCCGTTCAAATATATTAAAGACAAACCAGTAGCCGATTTGAAAGGCGACATGTTCCTTCAGATACACAAGGCAAAGGAAGAAGGTTATATTGAACTGAAAATGGGCATTGATCTTGGTCAAGGGTGAGTTGATCCTTGCAGTTGTGGATCAAGCAGCTGCGGGGGGGGACTCCTTAAAAAATCCCCTCTGCAAAAGTGATAATAATAAGTATTACCTACCTATTGACCGAACTTGGAATAGAATGCTAACTGTCAAAGCAAACAGGAGCACCAGCACCCCCTCCTGGCCCTCCCCATATTTCTCAAATAGGTTGGGGCATCTCCCGAAAATATCCCCCCCCCCCTTCTCGGCAAAAGTGCAAGTAATAAGTAGTGCAAGTAATAAGTAAGTATTTGCAATAGAATGCTAACAGCAAAAGTAAACAGGAGCACTAGCGATCCCCTTGCCCCGCCGTGGATATTTTCTCACGTACACTTAGTTTTCCCACTGTGTCTAGATTTTGAAAGTCAAGTTTACATTTAGGTTTCACTCGTATTATGACGAAGCAAAGCAGTTGTATTATCGGGTAGGTGCCTTCGCTTGTATCAAAAATCATTTTTATGTCCCTCGGTTGTATGTATTATTAGCAATAATCCGAATATACACGCTCGCATAATTAGTAGTCATCCGAATATGCGCGCGCGCACACACACTGCACAATGGACAACTGTCTTGACGTAACAATAAACGAAGAGTGATTTTAGTGATCACATTACTTAATAGATAAACGCTTATTGCATAAAAAAGGAAGGGGTTGCACATTTGAACTGAGAACAGATTGTGGAATAAAAACGTGTCGTGTAGAAGCGTGTTTAGTCTGGTGTCCAAGCGAATTAAAAGAAGACAAGCTATTCCCCCAAAACGGCCGGACGATTCTGCGTGTTGTATATTAATGTAAAAAGGGTCGTTTAACAACTATATCCGCATCGGGCGAGCTGAGAAATATGCCTAACTACAGTGGAAATCGAACCTATGGCCTTGCTCAGCCAGCCAATGCTCTGCCATTGCTCTGCCAATGCTCGGCCAATGCTCGGCCAATGCTCGGCCAATGCTCGGCCAATGCTCTGCCAATGCTCTGCCAACTGAGCTACGCTGTTAAGTCAGTTGGAGCATGTGATGTTTCCGAACGGAGTCTAGTTCCTCCGATATCAATGTATTCTTTAGTGCAATCATGATTTTTGTGTCTCTTGGTGTTACGTACTCAGGTGAAAATGTCTGTGGTGTTACTCTGAGTTCATGTCCACCCCGGACAAGTTGAAGAACCAACTGACCACGACGGGAATCGTGGCTCATTTGGTAGAGCATTGGGCTAGCCTTCTTAAAGGACGTAGCTTCGGTTCCCGCCGTGGTCAGGCATATTTCTCCAGCTCGCTAGGTATGGATATAAACTCAAAGTAACGTTTAACTTCTGTTAACAACGCCCAAAAACGGAAGCGCAAGCGGTTAGCGCGTTCTGTCTCTCACCACTGTGAAACCAAGTCTGGTGTGTTGTTTCATGAGAGTCTAGTTGCCGTGATTGATCTCCTGTGGCCAGTTGTTCAAAGCTGGGTCAGCACTAACTCTAGGTTAAAGTTTAACCCAATGTTTCAGTTTCTGTATTTCTACATATCCGTTAATTTTAAAACTTTACAAACCAAAACTACTATTGATCAAGACAAAAATTTCTGAGGAAATATCTCGCAATACTAGCAACAAGCTACTGGAAAGTTTGGAAAGAAATTTGACGCATGCAGGGTAAAGCTAAGCGGCTTTTGCACAATTGGCCCCTGTGCTTCGAAAGTTTTTCCTCTCTTACTGAAATCAACATATCTGGCCAGTACTGGCCCACAATAATTGACACATGCTTCTGTGGTGACTCTTTTCTCGCGGCGAAGCTAAATAAATCGATTTCTTGTGTGTAGGATGAATTTAGTAATCTTGTTCAGATGTGGAATGCACAGCGTACCCAAGCGTTGTATCGGACTTTCTATCAGATGCTGTATCCGTTGTTTTCCAAAGAACTCGAGGAGAAATTACTGCAGGAGGCCAAAGACTTTGTGATCAAGGTGAGAGACATGTTTTGAATTCATATGATCGCGATCCTCATAGAATAGCTCGATGCGTTGGGCAAACTAGGAAACATTGTTTCCTATTGACGTTAGAAGACATCGTTTCCTATACATGGATCGCGAATCTCAAAATAAAAGAGTTTACTCACTTAGTGCAAGATTTATGGTAATCCTCGCGTGTATTTTTCGAAATCTTATTTCTTCTTGGTCAGTTTCGGCTAAACAATTTGAATAAGAAAGCCAGTACACGCGAAGGTGAGTCAACTTTGAGATTTACGATCCGTGTATTTATGTTAGAAGACATTGTTTCCTATGAATGTTAGGAAACATTGTTTCCTATGAATGTTAGAAGACATTGTTTCCTATGACTGTTAGGAAACATTGTTTCCTATGAATGTTAGAAGACATTGTTTCGTATGAATGTTAGAAGACATTGTTTCCTATGAATATTAGGAGACATTGTTTCCTATGAATGTTAGGAGACATTGTTTCCTATGAATGTTAGGAGACATTGTTTCCTATGAATGTTAGGAGACATTGTTTCCTATGAATGTTAGGAGACATTGTTTCCTATGAATGTTAGGAGACATTGTTTCCTATGAATGTTAGGAGACATTGTTTCCTATGAATGTTAGGAGACATTGTTTCGTATGAATGTTAGGAGACATTGTTTCCTATGAATGTTAGGAGACATTGTTTCCTATGAATGTTAGGAGACATTGTTTCGTATGAATGTTAGGAGACATTGTTTCCTATGAATGTTAGGAGACACTGTTTCCTATGAATATTGGGAGACATTGTTTCCTATGAATGTTAGGAGACATTGTTTCATATGAATGTTAGGAGACATTGTTTCGTATGAATGTTAGGAGACATTGTTTCCGATGAATGTTAGGAGACATTGTTTCGTATGAATGTTAGGAGACATTGTTTCCTATGAATGTTAGAAGACATTGTTTCCTATGAATGTTAGGAGATATTGTTTCGTATTAATGTTACAAGGCATTGTTTCGTATGAATGTTAGGAGACATTGTTTCGTATGAATGTTAGGAGACATTGTTTCCTATGAATGTTAGGCGACATTGTTTCGTATTAATGTTACAAGGCATTGTTTCGTATGAATGTTAGGCGACATTGTTTCGTATGAATGTTACAAGGCATTGTTTCGTATGAATGTTAGGAGACATTGTTCGTATTAATGTTAGGAGATATTGTTTCCCATTAATGTTAGGAGACTTTGTTTCCTATTAATTTTAGGAGTCATCGTTTTCTATTAATGTTTTGCATGGACGTCGGCGTTGTATTTATTTAATTTACAAAGTTCTGGAATATTTTTAAAGTGAAGTTACAAGGTTCCAAAGTATCAGGCCGTATCGCGGGTGTATTATTTTTATTTTTGGCAACGTACATGGGACACGAGGATGTGCTCTCTCGACATTTCGGCCTTCAGGGTATCCTATAAAGATTTGACCGTTTGCACATATGTTTTTATCGCATAAATTACTTCACGTCTCGATGCGTACAGGACATAGTGTACTTCATATAAGAGCCTCAATTCATACGAACAGCCGCTGTGATTGGTTGATCAAGACAATGAAAGTAAAAACGAAAATTATAGAAATTGAAATTGCAAAGAGCGAATCGTAAACAATGATCACTATTGCCTCAGAAAGCCAATCACGAAACCCGTTCATATTATGGGTATAAGTCTTTACTCAGATGTGTGTACAGACAACCTCTGCATAAAACGGCCGCCATATTTGAAACTGGAGTGGCGAATATGTATAGCTCAGTGACTTGATCTACGTGTAAGACAACGAGCATAAGCTATATGGCAGTGCAGTAGCAAAAATGAGAAGAAGTGCGAGCCGCATCGTGTAGTTTATTTGTTTATTTATTTATTTACAAGCTTTGTCAAATCTGACCGGTGATCCGTACAGAGCTCATTGCTCCATTAACAAGGTACCTAGTTGTTCATTCGAAACAATTTCTCTACATTTAATCGTATCTTCTGTACAATAATTTTTGATAATTTTATAACCGAAACCTTGTTGCTCTTGATATGTTGTTTGCAAAACACCTGCTAAATCGTCTATGGTGTTTGATAAAACCTTCTTGTTCTTCAAATGCTGCCACAGCTATTATGTTGCCAATGCTATGGATTAGTAACCGGAGCCCGCAAGGGGTCGCTCTTCTTCCTCCTATATTTTTTTTATTTCGAAAATGTAAAAATAAATTGTGTATAATCCTTGTCAATCAATTAGAAATTAGTAGGTATTTGAAGTACATGCTAATTTTGATTTCAACCTAAAATACATTTTAGGATTTTGTCTGCGGTATTTTTTAAATTTTCGAACCGAAAATGGTGCAATTTAACCGACGTTGATGAAGTCACACTATTAAAAAATAAAAGGACGTAGATTTCCGTGCAAATAATTTCCAGATTTGCATACATATTTCTAGAAAGGCCGTAGATTTCCGTGGAAATTTTCTCTCCTAAAGACCAATATCGTCTGATATACCCTTCATATTTAAATTAGCCGTATAGTGGCTATGACAGAGTCCATCAATCATATCTACAGGGCATTCGAAGCCTATCAAATAAGTGAACCATTACTTTGTCTAAAGATAGAATTGAGATTAATCATGGCAGTTGAAATAAGTTAAAATTCATTCTATCAGGCCGCAGTTAATAAGAATGAGTGTCAGGTTTTTTCCACCTGTACATATCCCATTTCAGTCCATTGCTTCCTGTCCCTGTTTGGTAAAAGCGCAAGAAACTCAATGGGGGAGGCGGGTCATTTTTATACAATCGTGTTCTGCACTTGTAATCGTGTCCGGATACTGGCCCCTCTAATTGATCTAGTCACGCAACTGCATATAGATCTAAATTCTAAAAATCCAAACAGAGAAAAGAATCCCTCACCAATATGTTGGACGAAATATTTGCCTTACTCTTGTCGCTATTTTCGCTTGTAACAAACGAAACACCGCGTGTTTCTTTTCGAGAAACTGACAACACACAGGAAGAAAACAAAGATGATGATAGATGGCTTCCTTATATTAATGAGGAATACGAAAACGTTGATATCGGCGAGCAGTTGATTTCAGCAAGTTCACCCTTCGCTGTCAAAGATTTACCTAATGGTTACAACCGAATCCCCGATGGTTCGCCGCCAGAACGAAAAAGCTTTTGGAAATCATCTCGGAAAGCCGTATCTGCAAGTATCAGCATGGCGTTCTCGCTGGTTCCTCCCACGGTATTAACAATTCTGTTTCTTTATGTCGTTCTCAATACAGCTGATTTGTGTAGAGAATGGGAACATCACAATAGTACTGTACCATTGTCTGTAATACGAATTCGAGTTATTGGTACAATTGCAGAAGTGTTGATAATCAACTTCTGGCTTCCACTAACAGCTGTGATTCTGTTTGGATGGAATGATTTTAAACGGGGGTTTTCCCGCGTTCTTTATGTCGCTTTTGTATTCGCTGAAGCGGCTATGATCTATTACCTATTTTTGCTGGCATTTGGTGTCTTCGAAACGCACGAGTATTACAGATATCCTATTAACGTGCTTTTCTTCACTGGTACGATATGCTGTTGCATTGTGATGATCCGTAGTATTCGAACAAACGCCGTCTCACTGTCTTATTCCAACCTTCATATTACGGCTCTGCTTTCCACAGAGATTCTAGTATCTTCGATACTGTCATACATCTATTTGTACGTCATAGTCCCTCTTTTTATCAGCATTAAAGAAGAGAAATATAGATTTATGGTGGCTGCGTTGGCCCCGGCAATGTCCATCATCCCATCGGTGATCTGTAAGCACATTGCGTTGAGGCGAAGTTCCGAGGTTGTACATCCCGGCCGGAGTTTTGTGCTAGCGTCTTTTATCCGAGGTGGTGTCATTTACGTATACCGGATAATGCAAGCAGACTTTCAGAACATTTGGCTTTTTATCGGGCTGTCCTTGTTTTCTGGGGTTATGAATTTTTTGAAGAAGGCGACGCATCGAGTACGGATGGCATTGTGGAAATACATTATCTCACTGTTAAAGAGAACTGTTTGTTGTGCCAACGTGGAAGAAATGCCTTGCAATACACCGCATTATAGACGGTTGAAAGCTGACTTAGATATACAGGACATGCTCTTTGATTATGGTACTCTTGTTATAGGCCAAGCCTATTTCGTGTTGTACCATACCGAAAGTTTTGAACTTTCAATGCCGTCTTTTTTCTTTGAAGCCCTGAAAAGGGTTGCGATAAGTGTAGGAATTGATTTCTTGTTCAATTGCCTTTCAAATATCGTGCAAATTCATTACTACAATATTCCAATCGCCCGCGTTTGGAAAAAGTACTGGAAACGACATGTGCTGGCCCACTTGTTAATCGTCATGGTAATAGTGTCGTACTTTACCACTGTACTTATCTCTTGTTTTCAAGCACGCGAGTCTGGAACAAATGACGGACAGTATATAGTAAAAAATTGTACGTTTTTTCAGTCTGACTTGCTGGGATTGTGATAAAACTAAGTTGACATGCCTGGCTATAGCGTGGCTTTTTATCGCTTAAAACCCTTTTACACGACCAAGTTTTCTTGTTAAATTTCATGTCTCAAAAGTTTTCTGACCGCGTAAATTAGGGATTTTACACAAATTTGTCACATGAAATTTCCAAAGAAATTTGGTCGTGTAGAAGGGCTTTACATAATATTGTAAGTAGTATTTTTTGTAAGTTTTGTATTTTCTCAAAATACTCGGTGGTTTTCCGTCATTCCGGTGCACATACTGTTTTTCTTGTGCGTCTCTTCTCTACCTCGTCCTAAAATATTTTTGGATATCCATTACTTCTCAGGGCGTCAAAACGCGATCTTTCTCTTGTTGCTTGCCTTCGTTCGTGTTAGGGAGATGGACTGCTCGGTCAGGTGTGGGAGTGTTCGTGCTGTGCTGACCTTGTGTTGTTTGTCATGGTGTGAGTTATGCTCTAAGTATCTGTCGGTATTAGACGTTAACGATGAGAGACTCGTTGTTTCGAGTTACTATTGTGTCTAAGAATGAAACTTGTCCGTTTTGTTCTTGTTCAACAGTGAAGTTTATGTGTGGGTCAATGCAATGGAATTCAGTAAGTTGTGGAAATTGGTGATCGCATGTTTTTTGATGATTGAAAATACATCATCCACAAAGCGAAACCATTTTTTAGGTGGCGTATCAGTTTGGTAGCAGGCTAGCTCCTCAATTTCCTCCATACAAAGGTTTGCCACAATAGGACTAACGGGACTGCCCATGGCGCAACCATGAATTCCTTTGTACGTCTCGTTATTATAGTTAAAGTAGCTGTTTGACAGAGTGAAGCCTAAGAGTGTAGAAACGTTGTCCTTGCTAAGTTTATTAAGAATGTGTTCCCATGCTCTGTCGACTGAAATGTGACAACGTCGTACACATAACGTCGAACGAAATCATAATTTCGTCATCGTCAATGGTGGTGTTGTGGTGTTATCAGTTTTTTAGTGAAGTCTGTGGAGTCAGTGACTGAGTAACCGTTGTGACTTTGTAGTGGTGGCAAAATATTGCAAGGTGTTTAGATATGTTGTAAAGTGCGGTGTTCCTGCATGCTACAATGGGGCGCAATGGATTGCCCGGTTTGTGATGTTTGATTGACCCGCGGATAGCGGGGGTATGCCGTCAATTAAATGTAGTTTTTTGTATGTTCGTTCGTCCGTCAACTTTTTGCTTTCGTTTGAGTTCGAGTGATTGGGTAATAATTCCGTGTTCTCGTATAAATCTTAATCCAAGCCCTAACCCAAACCGTAATCCTAACTAGCGTTTTATTTGTCATGTTTTTGATTAGATTTAGGGCTTGGATTAAAATTTAATTTCGCGTACTGAGAACACGGAATTATTCCCAGTAATGAGTTGGGATAAAACGCGGATCCGGAATTCCGGAATTGCGGAAGCGGAAAAAGGGTAAAACGCAGAAAAAGGGATAAAACGCGGAAAAATTGATAAAACGCGGACAAAGGGATGCAACGCAGGAAAAAAGGCCAGGAATGAAAAAGATTTAAAAATGTAATTAAACAAGTCCACAACTTTATCACGACCAGAATTCAAAAATCTAATTAATTTACAAATACCAAAGCCAGTTTACAAGCGAGTTACTAGTATATTTTCAACAAATAGGCTTTAGGTTTTTTGCAAACATTAATCAACACAACGAATAAAGGAATCAAATGTTGTTATTTGCATTATTATTATTTATATTATTATTATTATTATTGAAATAACAACTCTTGGACTAATAACGCATAACATCAAGGAGATGTACCGACTTTTCCGAGGAACTAACGTAAATGTTTCAAGAATGATAAACAAATGTATGGAAGTGGCAGCACGTGCATCATTCTACATTTATGTCCGTCGAAACAAAGCGTGGACACATCCAAAAACATTAACATTTTATTAGATAGTGTGCCTGTTAGACTCTGTGGACTGCCAGGCGTTTCGTCTGAGATAAACGCAGTGTTTATTTATAGTCTATTGATATTGTAATTTATTTAATTTTTTTGTTATAAAGTTTTCATTATTATTATTATTATTATTATTATTATTATTATTATTATTATTATTATTATTATTATTATTATTATTATTATTATTATTATTATTATTATTATTATTATTATTATTATTATGATTATTATTATTATTATGATTATGATTATGAACAATATTTTAACACGGTACGATTTCACCTATAAATAGTTATGAACAAAATATAAGAATAAATGATGGTGATCTTCCAACCGGCCGTGCTCACACTCACGCTTACAAACTACATAATATATTTACAAGAATTTTTAAAAATATAAGAACAAAGATATAGTTCTTAATGTTATTATTTCAAATTAGTCTTAAGATTGGCAAGACTTTTTGATCATCTTTGAGACGGAGAAAGAGTGTTCCAGGCTTCCGCACCTCTATAGGAGAATGCATTTTTCATACTATTTATTGTTTTAGGCTTAGGTAGAATAAGATCCGCCCCCGACTGTTTCGTGTCATAATTATGTATGTCACTTACATTTGTAAACAAATCACACAAGTAATCGGGGACCAATCGGAACATGAAAATTGAAAGTTGTTGCATTCTTTTTTTCGAGAATGAGAATCCCGAACGTTTTTAAGATATCAGCTGACCTTGTAGTGTAATTTTCACGTGTGATTATTCTGAACGCTCTGTTTTGCAATTTTTGAACTTTCACTGCTAATGTTTTTCCAAGACAACCCCACATTTGAGCGCAATTGTCAAAAATAGGGTTGAATTATGGATTGGTATATAATTATTAAGGTATCGAAATCTAATACCTCTCGAACTTTGCTGAGAATGGCGAGACCTGAAGCGACCTTTTTGAAGATGTGATCGACATGGGCGGACCAATTTAGTGACTCGTCTATCATAAGGCCTAATGATTTTGTGGTTTCAACCCTGTTAATTTTCAAATTACCTACGTTAATAACGGGGTCGCAAGTCACTAGACCAAGCCTCTTCTTAGAACCAATTATCATATATTCTGTTTTGCTATTATTAAGCGTTAATTTGTTTGCCGACAGCCAACTTGCAACATTGTCTAGATCACAACAGTGTTTCAGTGATTACTTCAATATCGTGACTTGCTGTTGCAATTTGGGTATCATCAGCAAACATATCTGGCTTTGAGCTTGCATTTAAACATTTCGGTAAGTCATTTATGTAAATAAGAAATAATAGTGGGCCTAAACCAGAACCTTGAGGTATACCTGTTTTCATAATTGCTGGACTCGATAGTTTGCTATTCGCGCAACAGTACTGGGTTCTATTTGATAAATACGGCTCAAGCCAGCGGTATGCAGCTCCCTTTATTCCACAAATTGCGATTTTTTTCAAAAGTATATTGTGGTCAACAACATCAAATGCCTTTTTTAAATCCAAAAACACAATCCCGTTTAATTTTCCAACATCAATGTTTTTGTACCACTCATTGGTAATGTCCAGTAATGCCGTTACAGTTGAATGAAGTGGTCTAAATCCATGCTGGCAATTTACCCGTAGATTATAATAGCTATGCAAATAGTTGTAGATGTGATCATGGATACTTTTTTCCGCAATTTTGGAAATTATTGAAATAACAGAAATTGGTTTGTAGTTTGTCATTTTATCTTTAGCGTCGGATTTAAAGATCGGTGTAATTCAAGCGATTTTCCAGTCATTGGGAAATATACCTGTTAAAATTGTCTGATTAAATATTATTGTTCGAGATGGTGCAATAATTTTGGTGAAAGTTTTAATATGCGAGAAGATATACCATCGATCCCCGCTTCTTTTTTAGACACCAAACCATATATTGCGATCAAGGTTTTTTAGACTGTCGAATTGTGAGTTCGTGGGTCGCTACAAGAAGACTTCTCTAAGTTCTAGCTGAGGATTTTAAAAAATAGCAAGCAAAAAATTGTGAACAGCCATCTTTAAAATGGCAAACTTAATCCAAACTCTCTCAGATACTGTAAATGCGCCTTAGTCAGATATGGCAAAGTTGTCGTTTGTGGACTGAAGTAAGGCTGCTTTCTTCTGACCGAGTGAACGTTCAAATGAAAATACCCGTTCCCCTCTTTGACCCTTATTTCTCCGGTAGTATTTTGTCGATACTGCCTGTTGATTGTAGTCATAATTAATGACCAAGTCGTGAAGGGGACTGACAATTTATACCTCCAGGTTTGAATGCTTGCGAGCAGCCAATAGCACAAACGCAGTAATGGTGAACATAATTGCAACAAAATAATACGGAAGCTACTTTGGAAACGGTCTCGATCATTGCGGTATTCTGGAATGTGTAGTGTCAATCTTTTCACTAAAATACTCATGAGCAAGAGACATCACACCTGATCGTATTACAGTGTGCGGCCGACGGCTCATCTCACCTATAACGCTTTTTATTTAGTTAAAAGACTTCGTGTCTTCGTCACATAAAGGTGTCTGTTGATCTGCCATCTTTTTCAAAAGCAAAAACCTCCTATCAGGAATTCACAAAAGGCCTTAAGATATTTTTTTGGAAAGACCTTAGCGATGTAACTCAAATTGGAAGAGGTACATTTGGATCTGTGCTACTTGCCTCTCTTGAGCAGAAATCTACAGCCGAAAAGGTTGTAGTTAAGAAATTATTATTTTCGTCTCGGTCCGAAGAGAAACAAAAGTTTTTCAAAGAAGCCAGACTTCTTAACTCCCTTAGACGCAAAAACGTCACAAGCTTCAAAAAGGTTTGCGTCGAACCACCTGCGATAATGATGGAGTTTGTGGCATTTGAATTCAAATGTTTTTGTGTGGATGGAGAAAACAAACAAGTCGTCAACTTCCAGGATTTTCTTGGTCATTTGGATGAGAAAAACACTGTTGATGCATTTTTTTTCAGCATTTCAGTTAAAGGTATTCGGACTTTCGGCCCATAAAGACTAAATAGTGCAGCATATATTTAAGTTCATGATAAGCTTTAATTATTAACTTTCTGCTGCTTTTCGTTTATAAGCAATAAGTACACATTAAATTCAATAGCACTTATCCAGGTTTTCCCTAAGGCTATTGTGCCCCACCACCAAGCCTCGTAGTGACGGATAAATTTCCTCACATCAAAGTGAGACTTGGCGGTAAGGACAATAGCATTAGGGAAAACCCGCATAAGTGCTATTCAATTCAAAACTTTATTTGACCACGCAAAAACGTATTTTCATTTGAACGTCCACTGTGTCAGAAGAAATCAGCCTTACTTCAGTCCACAAACGATAACTTTGTCTAAGAAACTGTGCCATACCTGACTCAGGCGCATTTACTGTATCTGAGAGAGTTTGGATTAAGCTTGCCATTTTAAAGATGGCTGTTTGTTCACTTTGTTGCCTTACAAGGACAATTTTTTGCTTGCTATTTTTTGAAATTCTCAGCTAGAACTTAGAAAAGTCTTCTTGTCGCGACCCACGAACTCACAATTCGACAGTCTAAAAAACCTTAAAGTTGATCGCAATATATTGTCTCTTTTGTTATTTACAGAAGAAAATACATCAAAACCTGCACCGTCTATCGGGCACCAAGCCATGATTTTACACTGAGCAAATAACAACATTTGATTCCCTTATTTGTTCTGTTTATTAATGTTTGCAAAAAATCTAAAGCCTATTTTTTTAAAAATATAGTAACTTGCTTGTACTGCTTTCTGTATTTGTAAATTGATTAGATTATTGTAAGTTTTTTGAATTCTTGTCGTGATAAAGTTGTGGACTTGATTAATTACATTTTTAAATCTTTTTCATTGGCTATTTTTTCCGCGTTTTATCCTTTTTCCACGTTTTTCCCTTTTTTCCGCATTTTTCCCCTTTTCCGCGTTTTATCCATTTTCCGCGTTTTATCCCTTTTTCCGCGTTTTATCCCTTTTTCCACTTCCGCAATTCCGGAATCCCGGATTCGCTTTTTATCCCAACCCTACCAGTAATTGGGAGTTTAATTACTTAGGCGGAACTGTTTATTGCATCTCATTGTAATTGTAAACCACTGTCCTAGTAGCTATTTCCGTAGAATAGTTTTATATTTAGTGTCACTTTACCTGTCGAAACTGCAGATTGGCAGTCGAAAGCTCGCGTTAAAATAAACTTTACCATCAGAGAACGTTTTTAGAAACTTATTGTGAATCCTGGTCGCGCATCTAGCATTTTTAATAATATTTTGAATATCGGGTTTTTCTCCACCTCTACATATCCTATTTCAGTCCATTCCGTCATGTTCCTGTTTGGTAAAAGAGCAAAAACTCAATGGGGGAGGCGGGTCATATTCATAAAATCGTGTACTCTTGTAATCGTGTCCGGATATTGGCTCCTCTACTTGATCTAGTCACGCAACTGCATGTAGATCTAAATTCTAAAAATACCAACCGAGAAAAGAATCCCCACCAATATGTTGGACGAAATATTTGCCTTACTCTTGTCGCTATTTTCGCTTGTGGCAAACAAAATCCCAGTACCTGGCGACACACAAGAAGGAAACACAGATGATGATAGATGGCTTCCTTATATAAACGAGGAATACGAAAACCTTGATACCGGCGAGGAGTTGAGTTCACTAAGTTCACTTTTGGTTAACGAAGATTTACCTAATGGTTACAACCTAATTCCCGATGGTTTCTCGCCAGAACGAAAAAGCTTTTGGAAATCATTTCGGAAAGCCGTATCTGCAAGTATTAGCATGGCATTTTCCCTGGTTCCTCCTACGGTATTTGCAATTCTGTTTATTTATGTCATTTTTAATACAGCTGATCTGTGTAGAGAATGGCAACATCACAATAATACTGTACCATTGTCTGTAATACGAATTCGAGTTATTGGTACAATTGCAGAAGTGTTGATAATCAACTTCTGGCTTCCACTAACAGCTGTGATTCTGTTTGGATGGAATGATTTTAAACGGGGGTTTTCCCGCGTTCTTTATGTCGCTTTTGTATTCGCTGAAGCGGCTATGATCTATTACCTATTTTTGCTGGCATTTGGTGTCTTCGAAACGCACGAGTATTACAGATATCCTATTAACGTGCTTTTCTTCACTGGTACGATATGCTGTTGCATTGTGATGATCCGTAGTATTCGAACAAACGCCGTCTCAATGTCTTATTCCAACCTTCATATTACGGCTCTGCTATCCACAGAGATTCTAGTATCTTCGATACTGTCACACATCTATTTGTACGTCATAGTCCCTCTTTTTATCAGCATTAAAGAAGAGAAATATAAATTTATGGTGGCTGCGTTGACCCCGGCAATGTCCATCATCCCATCGGTGATCTGTAAGCACATTGCTCTTAGGCGAAGTTCCGAGGTTGTACATCCCGGCCGGAGTTTTGTGCTAGCGTCTTTTATCCGAGGTGGTGTCATTTACGTATACCGGATAATGCAAGTCGACTTTCAGAACATTTGGCTTTTTATCGGGCTGTCCTTATTTTCTGGAGTTATGAATTTTTTGAAGAAGGCGACGCATCGAGTACGGATGGCATTGTGGAAATACATTATCTCACTGTTAAAGAGAACTGTTTGTTGTGCCAACGTGGAAGAAATGCCTTGCAATACACCGCATTATAGACGGTTGAAAGCTGACTTAGATATACAGGACATGCTCTTTGATTATGGTACTCTTGTTATAGGCCAAGCCTATTTCGTGTTGTACCATACGGAAAGTTTTGAACTTTCGATGTCGTCTTTTTTCTTTGAAGCCGTGAAAAGGGTTGCGATTGGTGTAGGAATTGATTTCTTGTTCAATTGCCTTTCAAATATCGTGCAAATTCATTACTACAATATTCCAATCGCCCGCGTTTGGAAAAAGTACTGGAAACGACATGTGCTGGCCCACTTGTTAATCGTCATGGTAATAGTGTCGTACTTTACCACAGTACTTATCTCTTGTTTTCAAGCACGCGAGTCTGGAACAAATGACGGACAGTATATAGTAAAAAATTGTACGTTTTTTCATTCTAAATTGCTGGGATTGTGATGAAAGTTGACATGCGGCACACCGCGGTATAGCCCGCTTTTTTAGCTTTTAAAACCCTTTTACACGACCAAGTTTTCTTTGTCAAGTTTCATGTCTGAAAAGTTTTTTGACGGTGTAAATTAGGAATTTTAGACAAATTTGTCTCATTGATTTGTCAAAAACAAAAAAGTTACTATGGAAATTGCTACATACTCATATAAACCATTATTAATTTAACATTATGATGCTTTTGTTTAAATTAACCCAAGCCAAACGTAGCAATGACAACTTGCCCTCAATTTCTTTGCTGACACGGTTGTTCCTTCTAGACACGATGCCAGGCTTGACATATACACAAGTTTCTTTAATGAAGTTTAAAACAACTATAAGCGACGTGAAAAACGTGTCGCATTACTCAACTCAAAAAGCCGTTTTACAGAAATTTTTAGTCTTTTCAAAAACGCATGTTCGACTTAAAATATCAATAGCTCACCTGAGGTTGCCTCAAAGTCTTATTGTAACATATCAAAGTTTAAGTTAGCTTTTAGCGCTCCCTTGATAACATGTAATTTATTTAGCTGTAATAACTGTTCAAGTGTTTACATCGGCTTCCATCAAAGAGGAGTACTTTTTTGGGCCACCAGTGTGTAATACCATTATCATTTATTTCTTGTATGATGACTATAGTTCAGTCGAAACGTCGAAATAATATTGTTTTGTATTTTGTCAAAATACTGGGTGGTTTTCCGTCATTTCGGTGCACATACTGAAGTGCAAAACACTTAGAGTATCATTTATGCGTTTAATTTATTCATGACAAGGGAATATATAAATTGTGTAGAAAAAAATACTGACTTGAATTCCGTTTGTGTTGGAACTACTGAATTTGAATTGGATTCCGTTTATATATGTTTGGAACAGCTGCGCTTATATAAAATAGGTACGCTATGGCGTACATGCGTCTACGTGCGACTTTTGGATCGTTGAAACAGTCACTCTGCCTTTTGTTTCATAGGAAATATAGGTTATTTACCTCTATAGCCAAGGGAAATAAGTGATTTTATTATTTTAGGAATGTAATTATGTATTTGGATTTAAAATTTCCCAGTCAAAGTTGAAAATACCTAAACCAAATTCCCAAAGGTGTAAAGAATAAGCGGATATCATACAGTCGCACCAGTTTCAAATAATTTGAATACGAAGCTGCTGCAGTAATAATTGCAAATAAATTGTAATTTATGTTTGAATTTATTTGAATAAATATTCAAGAACCGATCAGCTTATATATATATTATATAGTTTCCCGGGTACAATAAGTTAATGTATGAGTAATATGTTTATGACAAGTTTTAGCCCCGCACTCCCCTGTGACTGAGCTGGATAATAACCGTGAACACAACAGAGCGTGCGCCAGCCATGGGCTGCCCATGATCCTACCACGTTAGCAACATAGCAACACACTGCTTACCAGCATCGTCCAATTTTCCTCGTGTTAGATCGACTAAAATCTGTAGTAATAGTTTTGCTTGGATCAACTATGTCATATAAAGTGGGCCCGGTATTTTCTTCACATCATTTGCCATTCTTAGCAACAAAGCAACATAAACAATACAACCCAATTAATATAATCTTCGAGCAAGTAGAACCAAAGTTACACTTGTATTCCAGAAAATATCTTTAATTGTAGACATGTTATTTTACTCTATTCTTGCAGAGTTATTATAACTGCCAATACGAGCTCTGTGTTGCTCAATCGTTATACCCATTTCGAGTCTACAAAAGTGTTTTGTTTTGTTCGTTTGCTTCAACAGGCGAGTTTGTAATGTTTGTTGTTGTTAACGTTTGTTTCATATTTGTTTGTTTTTATCCTGTGCGAGCTGCACAGGGTATCATATCAATATCAACGGAACACACTGGTTCCTGCGAGATCAATAATGCTAACAGCAATGACCTCAAGCTTCTTTACAACCAAGAAAGAGATCTAAACAGACCAGTATATTCGCATTAGAAGATAGAAATAAATAACATTCAATTCTTGGGTTTCACGTAACGTCATAAATTTCATTCGATACAGTCATCAGAGGGAAATAATAGTTCACTTTATGTGTTGGCCTTGTGTTGGCAGATCTGCGATTTCGTGAGAGTTGTTCACTCAAGTACTCCAGTCTGCCTCTCTGTCTGCCACCTAGAAATTTATCGTTTACAAAGCGTAACGTTGCTATAGCAACGTAGAAGCAAAAAGGACGCAATTTGTCGCACAGTGGGTGTAAGTACACATACCTTGTTTCAGTGGATTGCTTCGTGTTTCTTTAAAACCCGGTGGGGAAGACAACTCATATCCTTACAACGTTGTCTGTACGAAAATTTCTTTTGAAGTCGATGATATCAAGCTATGCGCGCAACTGCGCTGATCTAGATTGTAGAAAACAAACAGATTTAGTAATCCTCGTCTATGGTGGCCTAACGTTTTCATTGGAAATATTTTATTAAAAACATACGTTAACAAAAATAAACTAACACAAAATTAAAATAAAAGTAAACAAATTATTCAAGCGCGTTCAAAACACAATTTTGGACGAGAATTTTGCACCGGGAACCTGGTTTCCGTTTACAAATGTTTCAGTATACATGTTAAAATGTGTGTTTTAGACGTTGTGTCCTTGATGTGGGCAAACACAGTAATGCTTCGCGATCGTAAGCGGCCAAGCGCGATGGAATTTGTCCAAATTTGTCGTTTTGAAACATTTTGGGTGAGGACTTTAACACCTAGAACCTTTAGATGTTTCAATGTGCATGTTAAAACGTGCGTTTTGTTAAGATCTTTTGCTAAAATTTAATGATGCTAATATTGTTTTGCAATGATGAAGTTTACGTGATTTTCACACAATTCATTTTGTATTCATGTATTCACCATGCAGACTTGCGTGCAAATAATGAGTTTTACGAAGTGCTACACGCATAAAACGCTGACATGTTCAGGGTAGATGAAAACACGGGAGCCCGGGAGCGTAGACAATCAAAGGGATGGACAGAAAATACAAGCTGTTTTGAACGGCAGACAGTTTAGTGACATTTATGATTTATGATATATTGATAATTTATGTTCTGTTATGTTGATTTATGTTAAAACATTCGAGTTAGTAATCCACAGTAATTTTAAACTTTTGCGAACAGTAAGCGGTATTATTGCGTTTAAGCAGATTAGTTGACACTGAGAGTTAGCGAACAGAAATAGCGATTCAATGAAGTTCGAACGCGAGAAGATCAACCGTTCAGATATATTAATTCAGTTTTAAGGTTTTGTGAGCAGTATATCGTTTGTTTTGCGTCAGTATTGATTTTAACATTGATGTAATCTTTGTAAATTTGTGATTTTTAGAATATAAATGATATAAAATTAAAAGAAATCTTTTTGCGTGTCGCAGCTTTATCTTCCTGGCATGCGTTTACTCCTCAAGCGCTAGTGTTGCTGATACGACACCCGTGATACGGCCTATACGCTTTACCTGGGAATCTTGTTACTGCACTTTAAATACATTTTAGGACTTTGTATTTACATATTTTAAACGAGAACGACGATGTCTAGAATTTGTGGTTTAACAAAGCTAAAACCATCACTGAATGTTTGACTGCGGTAATTTTCTTAATTTTCGAACCGAAAATGGTAACAATTTCCGCATGTCATATACAAACATATAAAAAACTTGCAAATGTTGTTAGGTTATGTACATGCAGGATAGTAAAAAAACTGACGCATTTCATATTAAAATTAGCCTGGAAATTCGATGTGTACATACACGCGTTAGATTGATGCGAAAGTGTTCAAACCAATATGACCGACTTTGATGAAGTCACACTCCTGTGAAGTAAAAAGTAGATTTCCATGCAAATTATTTCTAGATTTGCATGCAAACTTGTAAAAAGCTCGTTGATTAGCATGCAAATAATTTATAGATTCCATGCAAATTTACTTACCATGCAGGTTGAGGAAGAAAAAACTAATCGATTGATTATCGATCGATTCATTGATATCATTTACATTCAAATTAGCCGCCGCTGGAATTTGACCGAATTCGAAGTTACTCAAATTAAAAAATAATATTTTTTACACAGCTTTGTATGTTTTGATGTTTTATTTCTCTTTCACAAGCTCTTCCACAGATTAGCCATAAATAGTTTCATTTTTAGCCAATCGGAATGCATGCATAATTATTAACTAATCATACAAAGTTGCACACCGTAATTAATCAATCACATTATTACAATATCTCATAGATATACAAAGCATCAAATAAGTATAGAATTAATTAATATAATCTAAAGATTTAATTAAATTATGATAGTTAAAATGCGTTCTATCGGGCCAGAATTAGTAGATTTCCATGAAAATTTTGCTCATCCAAAAACTCGTATCGACTGATACCCTTCATATTCAAATTACTGCATAGCGGTGTTAATTTGACCTAAGTCGAAGTTGGCCAAATCATTAAATATCTGACGGATAAAAGAAGCATATCAAATAAGTACACCATTAATTAATATAATATAAAGATTTAATTGAATTAATTATGGTAATTACAATGCATTCTTTCGTGCCAGAATTAATAAAACTGTAGCTTCTGAACAATATGAAATGTATCATGTTATTTTCACTCGTGCTTTCACTTTAGTTCATGTTCCTGTTTAGCAGGAGGAAACTCTATACAATCGTGCTCTTCTCCACTTAAAATTGAACACGTGTATAGACATCAACGCCCTATCATTATCGAAACGCAGTAATTAATCCATCAATATGTTGAACGAAATACTTGTCTTAATGCTGTCGATATTCTCGCTTGTAACAAACGAAACACCGCCTGTCTATTTCCAAGAAACTGGAAACAAAAGACGGAAACGCAGATAATGACAGATGGCTTCCTTATGTTAATGAGGAATACGAAAACGTTGGTACCGATGAGCAGTTGAGTTCAGTAAGTTTACTTTTGGTTAACGAAGATTTACCTAATGGTTGCAATCGAATCCCCGATGGTTCCTTGCCAAAACGAAAAAGCTTTTGGAAATCATTTCGGAAAGCTGTATCTACTAGCATCAGCATGGCATTCTTCCTGTTTCCTTCCACGGTATTTGCAATTCTTTACGTCGATGTCAACACCGCTAATTTGTGTTGAAAATAGCAACACCCCGATAATACTCAAAACATAAGCTATGCGTCTTGTAATAGAAATCTTCAGCATTCAATGCTCAAGCGGGGCCATCCAACATGGCCGCAAGTCTGATCTGACGTACTTCCGGCTTCAGAACGCAACAATAGATACTATCCAGCTTTAGTAGAATCATACTAGTATACTATTGCAAATGCTGTAATTTGATTAGTTACTCTACTCGCTATCTATTCCTCGATAGACAGCGAGTAGCGAAACAATCATTAGAGATTTCTTTCAAAAAAATTGCTTAAAAATCAACTTTTTTGTTGAATATTCCATGTTTGACCTCTGATTCTACTAAAGCAATTAGATTACTCGCTCTCGATTTCTATGCGGTGATAGTTGATTCGGGCTTCGCCCTCATCAATTACCGCATAGAAATCTCGAGCTCGTAATTTAATTGTTAATTAAGTCATATCAATGGTCTATACATACCGTGTTTCAGTTGAGTGCCTCATGTTTGGCAAAAGCGTGAGAACTTCGATAGGGAAGGCCGTTCATGTGATAGGCACTTATAGTACGTATTCCATATAAGGTAAGTGATTGCACAATATGCAAGAGCATATACACGACGCTCAAGAGCATATACACGACGCTGAAGAGCATATACATAACGCTCAAAATAAATGACAACATGGCGCATACAGAGAGAGGCTCAGCCTTACTCGCCCTTCGGGCTCGCGCTTTAGCTAAATTTGGTGAAGTAGATACAGTGCCAGTGAGGGAGAATAACCCTTTTAAAATAGAGAAAAAATATAAGAATATAAGAAAAAAAAGTATTCGTGTGTTAAGAAGAAAAAAAAAGCATAAAAGAAAAGCACGTAACCGGGCTCGAACCTGAAACAAACAGGGCTAAAGCGCACGACCTAGACCACTGAGCTAGTGCGGCGAATCGAAAGTTTACCGTTAAAAACTAAATTTATACTGCTTATGTAACCTATTATATTTGAAACGTCGTGTATATGCTCTTCAGCGTCGTGTATATGCTCTTCAGCGTCGTGTATATGCTCTTGCATATTAAGTATATATTAGTCCATGTATGGAATACGTACGGTAACTACATATGGTTCATATTCATTAAATGTTTTGCACCACTAATTTCTTTTGAAATAGATTGTTTTGATGATCTGTGAACACGGTATATACATATCAAGCTAGGCACGCAACTGCGTAGATCTAGATTATAAAATTCAAATTGATCAAATAATCATCGTCGATATGCTGGAAGAAATACTTGCCTTATTTTTGTCGTTATTTTCGCTTGTAACAAACGAAATACCGCGTGCATTTAACAGACAAGACGGAAACACAGATGATGACAGATGGCTTCCTTATATAAACGAAGAACACATAAACGTTGAAGATACCAGCGACGAGTCAAGTTACGAAGAATCGCATTCTGGTTACAACCGAATCCCCGATGGTTCCTCGCCAGAACGAAAAAGTTTTTGGAAATCATCGCGGAAAGCCGTATCTACAAGTATCGGCATGGCATTTTCCCTCTTTCCTCCTACGTTGTTTATAATTCTATTTCTGTACGTCGATTTAAACACAGCTGATTTGTGTAGAGAATGGCAACAACACAATAATACTGTACCATTCTCTGTAACACGAATTCGAGTAATTGGTTTCAGTGTGCCAATATTTATGTTCTACCTCTGGTTTCCGCTGACTGCTGTACTTCTGTTTGGATGGACAGATTTCAAAAGGCGGTTTTTCCCCGTTCTTTATATCGCTTTTATCTTCGCAGAAGCGAATGTGATTTATTACTTATTTTTGCTGGCATTTGGTGTCTTCGATACCCACAATCATGGATTGTATACGTATACGTACAATCCATGGCACAATTATTACACATACCCTGGTAACATACTGTTCTTCACTAGTCTAATATGCTGTACTATTATGATGCTCCGTGGTATTCGAATGAGCGCCGTTTCAGTGTCTTATTCCAACCTTCATATCATGGCTTTACTTTCCACAGAGATCCTAGTATGTTCGATAATGTTCTTTATCTATTTGCACGCCATAATGCCTTTTTTTATCAGCATTAAAGAAGAGGAGTACAGATTTATGGTGGCTGTGTTGACCCCGGCAATCTCCATTATCCCATCGGCAATCTGCAAACACATTGCGCTGAGGCGAAGTTCTGAGGTTGTACATCCCGGCCGGTGTTTTGTCCTAGCGTCTTTTATCCGAGGTGGTGTCATATACGTATATCGCATAATTCAAGCCGACTTTCAGAGCATTTGGCTTTTTGTCGGACTGTCCTTGTTTTCTGGGGTGATGAATTTTTTGGAGAAGGCAACGCATCAAGTACGGATGACATTGTGGAAATATATTATCTCACTCTTGGGGAGAACTGTTTGCTGTGCCAGGCTCAGAGAAATACCTTGCAATACACCACATTATAGACGGTTGAAAGCTGACTTGGATATACAGGACATGCTCTTTGAATATGGTACTCTGGTTATAGGCCAAGCCTATTTCGTGTTGTACCATACGGAAAGTTTTGAACTTTCGATGTCGTCTTTTGTCTTTGAAGCCTTCTTGAAGATTTCTTGTTCAATTGCCTTTCAAATTTCGTGCAAATTCATTACTACAATATTCCAATCGCCCGCGTTTGGAAAAAGTACTGGAAACGACATGTGCTGGCCCACTGGTTAATCGTCTTAGTAACAGTGTCTTGCTGTACTGGATCATTTCTGTCTTGTTTTCATGCACGCAAGTCTGGAACAAATAACGGACTGTATGTAGTAAAAAATTGTACGTTTTTTCATTTGGACTTGCCAGGTTTGTCACAAAACTGACAATCGGAACACCGCGGTATAGCCGGTTTTTTATCGTTTAAAACCCTTTTACTCGACCAAGTTTTTTTTTTGTCATATTTTATATCTCAGAAGTTTTCTGATCGTGTAAATGAAGAATTTTTGACAAATTTGAATAACACTTGGCACATGAAGTATAGAGGCGCTTTACATTCTGTTTGAATTAAAAAAAAACAAAGAATAATGTCAAAAGTATCTTGTTCGCTTTAATAGTTGTAATAATCATGTAAAATAATCAACGATTACTAAAGGATTGCTTTCTTACAAGACGGATTGTAAAAATGTTTCTTTGGCATGTTCCAGACAAACAGGGTCCGGTTGTATAACACTCTTAATCACCTTTTTAATAACTGTTTTAATCACTGTTTTGTAGTAAATAGTGATTAAGCACAAAATACGTTGTTCTAATTGGTTGACGTTCCACTAATCGTAGTTAACTTTAATCACCCGCCCCAGACTTTAAACTCGCCATTTTTTGTCGGAAAAAATTATTTGAATCAGGCAAATTTTGTTTCATCATATTTCAGTAAACCAGCCTCTGTGTGAAGATTCAGCGCCAAATTTTGAAATTTTCTCAAGAGAGTAAGCGATTAAAATGAATATTCTCGGCGATTATTTACGTAGGATAATTTTGCAATTAAAGTTAATTAATTCAAATTTTTAAGAACTAAAAGAATTAAGTGTGCAACATTTGTTTCCAAGCAAAACCTTTAGTCTGTTTTTTTTTGTGATAAAAAAATAATTGTTATGAACAATGATTAAATGTTATTGTTTCAATTTCAATTTTGTTAATATAAACGATTTGCAATCAGATTGAATTACACGTTTGTACATTGAAGATAATTATATATAATACTATGAAAATTATGATGCAAAAAACAGTTAATATATTAAGTATAAAACAACGAATACGTTCTAATTGCATATGGCATAAAACTATTTTTAAAACGTTCAGTTCTCGCTTTCATAGACGGGAGGCGGTCATTATGCAAGTTATACTGATGTCCACTCATAGATGGTAGGAGGATATACTGATGTTCAACTATACTGCAAGTTATACTGATGTTCACACATAGATGGTAGGATCACTGTTTGTGTCTATACTTGTGGGTCTACACATACCTTGTTTCAGTTGATTGCTTCATGTTCCTGGTTTGCAAGAGCGTTGGCAGCTCGATGTATACCAGTCTTGTCAATATTGTCGAATACTTAATTTAAGACTTCTTTAATCATCTAATCCATTATTAGCTAAAGTCTTATATATATTTTTTACAAAATGGCGTTAAGATTACAAAAACATTATTGGCTGAAAATGACGACACCGGAGCATTTGGCGTGCTTGCAAGTGACACAAGTCGCTTTTACCGCGTACAATGAGCGAGAGACTTGCGACAAGAATACTGATATTCATAAAATAATGTTCTGCACAACTAATTTCTTTTCAATCCAATTGTTTTGATGGTCTGTGAACACGATAATAGAAGTCAAGCTAGGCACGCAACGATACATTGATCTAAATTGTCAAAACACAATCTGAATGAATAATCATCGTCAATATATTGGAAGAAATACTTGCCTTGGTGTTGTCTGAACTCAGAGAAATGCCTTGCAATACACCACATTATAGACGGTTGAAAGCTGACTTGGATATACAGGACATGTTATTCGAACACGGTACTCTTGTTATAGGCCAAGCCTATTTCGTGTTGTACCATACGGAAAGCTTTGAACTTTCAATGTCGTCTTTTGTCTTTGAAGCCTTGAAAAAGGTTGTGATTGGTGTAGGAATTGATTCCTTGTTTAATTGCCTTTCAAATTTCGTGTAAATTCATCACTACAATATTTCAATCGCCCGCGTTTTGAAAAAGTACTGGAAACGACATGTGCTGGCCCACTTGTTAATCGTCTTAGTAACAGTGTCATGCTGTACTACAGCACTTCTGTCTTGTTTTCATGCACGCAAGTCTGGAACAAATGACGGACATTACATGGTAAAAAATTGCACGTTTTTTCATTCGGACTTGGTGGGATTATCATAGAACTGACATTCGGAACACCGCCGTATAGCCGGCTTTTTATTGTTTGAAACCCTTTTACACGACCAAGTTTTTCTTTTTCTTTGTATAATATTTTTGGCGATTATTTACGTTGGATTACGTAGGATTGCAATTGAAATTAATTAATTCAAAGTTTTAAGAACTAAAAAAATAATTAAGTGTGCAACATTTGTTTCCAAGCATAAAAATTTCTGAAGGTTTTTTATAAAAATAATCATTATGAGCAATGATTAAATGTTATAAAAATTAATGTTCCCCATTTTCATTTTCAATTTTCAATTTCAATTTTATTAATAAAAACGATTTGCAATCACAGATTGAATTACACGTTTGTACATTGAAGATAATTATATATAATACTATTATGATGCAAAGAACAATTAATATATATTAAGATAAAACTACGAATACGTTCTAAGTGCATATGGGGTAAAACTATTTCTAAAACGTTCTCGCTTTAATAGACGGGAGGCGGTCATTACGCTAGTTATGCTGATGTTCACTCGTAGATGGTAGGAGGATATACTGATGGTAGGATCACTGTTTGTGTCTACACTTGTGGATCTGCGCATACCTTGTTTCAGTTGATTGCTTCATGTTCCTGGTTTGCAAGAGCGTGGGCAGCTCGATGTATGCCAGTCTTGCCAATATTGTCGAATACTTAGTTTAAGACTTCTTGAATCATCTAATCCATATTAGCTAAAGTCTTATATATGATATTTTTTACAAAATGGCGTTGAGACTACAAAAAAATTATTAGCCGAAAATAACGACATCGGAGCATTTGGCGCGCTTGCAAGTGACACAAGTCGCTTTTACCGCGTACAATGAGCGAGAGGCTTGCGACGAGTATACTCATATTCATAAAATAATGTTCTGCACAACTAATTTCTTTTGAATCCAATTGTTTTGATGGTCTCTGAAAACGAAAATAGAAGTCAAGCTAGGCACGCAACGATGCATTGATCTAAATTGTCAAAACACAATCAAAATAAATAATCATCGTCAGTATGTTGGAAGAAATACTTGCCTTGGTGTTGTCGTTATTCTCGCTTGTAACAAACGAAACACCGCGTGTATCTTTACGGGAAACGAACAACACGCAAGATCGAAACACAGATGATGATAGAGGGCTTGGAAACACAGATGGTGATAGATGGCTTCCTTATATTAATGAGGAATACGAAAACGTTGATACCGGTGAACAGTTGAGTTCAGCAAGTTCATTAGTTAACGAAGATTTACCTACTGGTTACAACCGAATCTCTGACGGTTCCTCGCCAGAACGGAAAAGCTTTTGGAAGTCATTTCGGAAAGCCGTATCTACAAGCATCAGTATGTTATTGTCCATGTTTCCTCCTACGCTGTTGATAATTCTATTTCTTTATGTCGATTTCAACACAACTGATTTGTGTAGAGAATGGCAATACCCCAATAACATTATACCATTCTCTGTGATACGAATTCGAGTAATTGGTGTCAGTGTGGCAATGTTTATGTTCTACCTCTGGTTTCCGCTGACTGCTGTAATTCTGTTTGGATGGGAAGATTTCAAAAGGCGGTTTTCTCCCGTTCTTTATATCGCTTTTATCTTCGCAGAAGCGAATGTGATTTATTACCTAATTTTGCTGGCATTTGGTGTCTACGATACCCACAATTATTACAAATACCCTGGTAACGTACTGTTCTGCACAGCTACAATATGCTACACCATTGTAATGATCCATAGAATTCGAAAAAGCACCGTCTCACTGTCTTATTCCAACCTCCATATTGGGGCTTTGCTTTCGACAGAGATTCTATTATGTTCGATAGTCTCATACATTTTTTCGTACGCCATAGTGCCACTTTTTGTCAGCATTAAAGAAAAGGGATATAAATTTTTGGTGGCTGCGTTGTTTCCGGGGATTTCAATTATTCCATCGGTGATCTGCAAGCATATTGCGTTGAGGCGAAGTTCCGAGATTATACATCCCGGCCGGAGTTTTGTTCTGGCGTCTTTTATTGGAGGTGCTGTCATTTACGGATACCGGATAATGCAAGCCAACTTTCAAAGCATTTGGCTTTTTATCGGGCTGTCCTTATTTTCTGGAGTTATGAATTTTTTGAAGAAGGCAACACATCGAGTACGGATGTCATTGTGGAAATACATTATCTCACTCTTAAGGAGAACTGTTTGCTGTGCTGAACTCAGAGAAATACCTTGCAATACACCACATTATAGACGGTTGAAAGCTGACTTGGATATACAGGACATGCTCTTTGAATATGGTACTCTTGTTATAAGCCAAGCCTATTTCGTGCTGTACCATACGGAAAGTTTTGAACTTTCGATGTCGTCTTTTATCTTTGAAGCCGTGAAAAGGGTCGCGATTGGTGTAGGAATTGATTTCTTGTTTAATTGCCTTTCAAATTTCATGCAAATTCATTACTACAATATTCCCATCGCCCGCGTTTGGAAAAAGCACTGGAAACGACATGTGCTCGCCCACTTGTTAACCGTCATGTTAATAGTGTCGTATCTTACCACAGTACTTCTGTCTTGTTTTGAAGCACATGAACCTGGAACAAACGATGGACAGTATACAGTAAAGAATTGTACGTTTTTTCATTTTGACTTGCTGTGATTCTAAATGTTTTCTGTCCGTGTAAATTTTAGGCAAAATTTGTTAAAAATCTCGAATTTTACATAGTGAAAAAAAACATGTAAAAGATGGAATTTTTTCAAAAAAATTTCGTCGTTTAAAAGGGGCTTCATATTCTGTTGTAAAAAAAAAGCAATCGCTGCAATGCTATTAAGAAAAAGGTAAAATCATCAAAGATCACTAAAAAATTGCTTTGTAACAAGACGGATTGTAAAAATGTTCCTTCGTGATGTCCCAGGCAAAATGGCCGCCAGCAGCAAATTGAGCCTGCGATATTATGGTGTTATAATGATCACTGGTTCAAAAGAGTACGGTTTTGATTTATGTCTTGCTAGAACTCGATGTTGAGCCTTAAACAGCAGCTGGGAAATTTGCCACCGCTGTGCAAAAATATTGTTGGCGGCTGAACACAAAATGTAATTAGCATATTATTTGCGAAATACAGATTGGTTTCAGAGGTGCTCGGAATTTAGTTTCTTTGACGAGCCAGTTATAATTTTGTTCACAATTTTTCACTGATTTCAGTAAAGGACTGATATAGCTGTCAGTTAATCATATTTTGAAGTGATGACATCGTCTGTTGAAGCAAATTTCCAAACTTTGACATGTGAGTGGGTTGCCAAGAATTAAGCGCGATGTTGGATTTACGTTTGACTTAATACTGAAAAATTTAGCTTTTGCTCCAAAAAGATATTTGTTTCCTGTTACTTCCAATATGTTTATGTTTCTTTCGAAACCAATTTTTTTGTTTTATAAATTCCGCTCATGGCCAATAGTTTGTTGTGAAACTCGCTACCGGAAAAGTACTTTAAATTACGGTTGCTGTTGAAATGGTCGTGAAAGTGATAAAACATCCACAATCACGTGGGCCGTCAGTGCAATGATGTCTTTAATACTGTATAAATGTTTTCGTACAAATGGTAAAAATATTTTTCAATTGACTAATGCGTTTGGTCGATCGATTTCAGTGACATTTTTGTATTGTTGTTCGAGTACGAACGTTGAGTAGTTTGAGTCGAATTTTAAAAAATCAGCCTTTTGCTCCAACATGATTTTAGCTCGAACTTGGCCTTCATGTTTATATGTACTCACCTGATTTGTTAGCGTGCTCTTAAAAATTACGCTAATAGGTTGTTTAGTCCACTGAAAATGCTTGTGATCCATGTTTGTTATATGATTTTTAAATATCACGCGTAAATCACGCAATTTCCACGCGTTCACGCAGGCTTATCTGGCGCATGCTCAGACAAATTTCCCAGCTGCTGCCTTAAACAATGACATAAAATTTAATAAACCGCTGACCAAAATTAAAAAAGAACGAGTCATTTTTTCATCTGTAAGCTCGGATTTTCATCAGTGCTAATATTGCTTTGCAAAGATTAATTTTACATGATATTTCCACAAAATTAAACTGATATTCATATGGTCACCATGGCAACTTGTGCGGAAATAGTGCGCTTTACGAAATGCCACACGGGTAAAAACGCACAACCTGTTCAGGGTTGATGAAAACATGGTGGTCGGAGAGCATGCGCAAAAAATAAGCTGGAAACAGAAGTAGTAATGTTGCTGAGGCCGCGACACCCATGATCTCCCTTGATACGGCCTGATAAGCTTTACTTTGGAAACCAGTAACTTCATTTTAAATAATTTTAGGACTTTATATTTACATATTGTAAACGGAAAGGAGGATGTCTGGGATTTTGGGTTTAACAAAGCTAAAACCAGCTACGGGAAATTTTTGACTGTAGGAAATTTTTCAATTTCCTACCTACCGGCCCCTATCGAGTTTAAACCTACTCGATACCCATCGAAAAAGATCTAGGGTCATTAACTAAACGAAGAAAGCGTTGGCGCGGCTGTAGACTGGGCAGGTATTCGCCTAACCATCTTTTCCAAAACGTGTTTGCTGGAAGTTGAGCTTTTCGTCAGCGCTTGCTACAACGGTCCTCACCCACGAACACGCCCGCAGGGAATAGTCGTATTTGATCTAAAAAGAAGCAACTTGCTTACAGTCTTCTAGCAATCTAAAATATCATAATCCCAATAGTTTTTTTGAATACAATAATCTGATAATAATTTTACTAAGTTACAACAACGTATTGGGTCGGGTGTTCTTTGCAATGAGTTTTGTATGATGTTTCCACAACTTCCACAAAATTCAACTGATATTGACATATTCACCATGCAAAATAACACGGCAATAATTCACTGTCAAAAAAGTGAGCAAGATTTAATATGATATTTTAATTAGCTTGTCTCGCGCTATGCAGCGATGTTTGGAAGACAAAATGATTGAATTAAGCTATTTTGTTTCATCAAGCGATGAAAATGTATATTTTCGCCGAATATTTACATAGGAAAATTTTGGCAATTAAAACTAATCCAAATTTGCAACAATTCTGAAGGAACTGTCCAACAATTGTTTGTTTACAAGAAAAAAAATTTTACTTTTTTTTCTTTTGATAAGAAGAAATGATTGAAAACAGGCCAATATGTTCATTCAGTAACTCGTAAACCCATATTAATGTTAACCATTTTCGAGTTAAAGTCACCTTTCATCTCTTGTCAGTTCAATATCCCTAGTGTCATTGCAATTTATGCCTTTCTGCACCAGTTTAATAATCACTATCCGGTTGATAACGACATCCACCTTTTGTACAACTGTCTCTGGACCAATAGCGTGAGGCTAATTTAGTATACAAAGTGGTTATTTTATGCCTAATTTTAATGTGCAGGAATGACGAATTTGTGCACTTGTACAAAGTGAAGTGTGCCACGATAACATTTGAATTACTATAAGAGGTATGCTGGGTGATTAAGTTTTGAACGTTTTTTAACATTCTATTGCCCGAGAATAAAACTATGCAACTGAGACAATGACATGTACATCTATATTCTTTTGGCCATTTTGGGAGGCAGAAAATTTTAGCATGTTCAGAAGAAATTTGATGCGAGTAATTTAACCGGTCGTGGAACCCAATCAACTTTGCTTACTTGTCCAGGCTTTCTTGTCATCCTATTTTTCCCTTTTTTTGTCACTTTCCTGGTTTTCCTATAATTCCTTAAAATTGTTTGATTTTCCTACATGTTCCTAGTTTTGAGACATACTTTATGAACAGCTGAGGACGTCTTGATAGCTCTACTGTATAATTGCCGTGTTTACCCAACACCGATCCCATTATACTCTCACAGTATTAAATGTTTCGCTTCTTTTTTGGCAAAAGCGTGGGAAGCTCGATAGGTAAGGCAGCTTATATTCATAGAATGTTTTGCACCACTAATTTCTTTTGAATTCGATTGTTTTGATAGTCTGTAAACGCGATATGTAGATATCAAGCTGTAGGCACGTGACTGCGTAGACCTCGATTGTAAAAGTACACAGCAAATAATCATCGTCAACATGTCGGAGAAGTACTTGTCTTACTGTTGTCGTTATTCTCGCTTGTAACCAACGAAACACCACGTGTGTCTTTCCGAGAAGAAGGAAATCCTGATCATAATAGATGACTTCTTTATTCTTCGGAGTGTCAATTGTTGTTTATTTTATCAAAATACTCCGTGGCTCCCGTCACACCTGTGTACATACTATGTTTCAGTTGATTGCTTCATGTTCCTGTGTGACAGTTGTCTTGGAAACTCGGTAGGGGAGACAGCTCATATGCATACATTCCTGGTCTACACAATTTATTTCTTTTAAATCGATTGTTTTAATCGTCTGTGATAGATCAACTGCATAGATCTGGATTGTTGAAATACACACGAGTAAATAATCATTGTCATTATGTTGGAAGAAATACTTGCCTTACTCTTGTCGTTATTTTCGCTTGTAACAAACGAAACACCGCGTTTATCTTTACGAGAAACCGCCAACACACAGGAAGGAAACACAGATGATGATAGATGGCTTCCTTATATAAACGAGGAATACGAAAACCTTGATACGCGCGAGCAGTTGAGTTCACTGAGTTCACTTTTGGTTAACGAAGATTTACCTACTGGTTACAACCGAATCCCCGACGGTCCTTCCCTAGAACGAAAAAGCTTTTGGAAATCAGTTCGGAAAGCCGTATCTATTAGCATCAGCATGGCATTCTCGCTGGTTCCTCCCACGGTATTTACAATTCTGTTTCTTTGTTTCGATTTCAACACAACTAATTTGTGTAGTGAATGGCAACAACACAATAACACTGTACCATTGTCTGTAATACGAATTCGAGTTATTGGTACAATCGCAGAAGTGTTGATAATCAACTTCTGGCTTCCACTAACTGCTGTGATTCTGTTTGGATGGAATGATTTTAAACGGGGGTTTTCCCGCGTTATTTATCTCCTTTTTATTCTCGCTGAAGCGGCTGTGATCTATTACCTATTGTTGTTTGCATTTGGCGTCTTTCATACGCACATGTATTACGTATATCCTGTTATCATACTGTTCTTAACAGGCATAACCTGCGGTACGACTGTGATTCTTCGTGGTATTCGAGCAAACGCCGTCTCAGTGTCTTATTCCAACCTCCATATTGCGGCTCTACTTTCCACAGAGATTCTAGCATGTTCGATACTGTCATACATCTATTCGTACGTCATAGTCCCTCTTTTTATCAGCATTAAAGAAGAGAAATATAAATTTTTGGTGGCTGCGTTGGCCCCGGGGATTTCAATTATTCCATCGGTGATCTGTAAGCACATTGCTTTTAGGCGAAGTTCCGAGGTTGTACATCCCGGCCGGAGTTTTGTCCTAGCGTCTTTTATCCGATGTGGTGTTATATACGTATACCGGATAATGCAAGCCGACTTTCAGAGCATTTGGCTTTTCATTGCACTGTCCTTATTTTCTGGGGTTATGAATTTTTTGAAGAAGGCGACGCATCGAGTACGGATGTCATTGTGGAAATACATTATCTCACTCTTAAGGAGAACTGTTTGCTGTGCTGAACTCAGAGAAATGCCTTGCAATACACCGCATTATAGACGGTTGAAAGCTGACTTAGATATACAGGACATGCTCTTTGATTATGGTACTCTTGTTATAGGCCAAGCCTATTTCGTGTTGTACCATACGGAAAGTTTTGAAGTTTCAATCTCGTCTTTCATCTTTGAAGCCGTGAAAAGGGTTGCGATTGGTGTAGGAATTGATTTCTTATTTAATTGCCTTTCAAATTTCGTGCAAATTCATTACTACAATGTTCCAATTGCCCGCGTTTGGAAAAAGTACTGGAAACGACATGTGCTGGCCCACTTGTTAGTCGTCATGGTATTAGTGTCGTACTTTACCACAGGACTTCTGTCTTGTTTTGATGCGCGCAAGTCTGGAACAAATGACGGACAGTATATAGTAAAAAATTGCACGTTTTTTCATTCTGACTTGCTGGGATTGTGATAAAACTAAGTTGACATGCGGCACACGTTGGTGCTATAGCCGGCGTTTTTGTCATTTAAAATCCTTTTACACGACCAAGTTTTCTTGTCAAATTTCATGTCTGAAACGTTTTTTGACCGTGTAAATTAGGAATTTTAGACAAATTTATCACATGAAATTTGCCAAAGAAATTTGGTCGTGTAGAAGGGCTTTAATTACATTCTGTTTTGATTTGTCAAAAACAAAAAAGTTACTATGGAAATTGCTACATACTCATATAAACCATTATTAATTTAACATTATGATGCTTTTGTTTAAATTAACCCAAGCCAAACGTAGCAATGACAACTTGCCCTCAATTTCTTTGCTGACACGGTTGTTCCTTCTAGACAAGATGCCAGGCTTGACATATACACAAGTTTCTTTAATGAAGTTTAAAACAACTATAAGCGACGTGAAAAACGTGTCGCATTACTCAACTCAAAAAGCCGTTTTACAGAAATTTTTGTCTTTTCAAAAACGCATGTTCGACTTAAAATATCAATAGCTCACCTGAGGTTGCCTCAAAGTCTTATTGTAACATATCAAAGTTTAAGTTAGCTTTTAGCGCTCCCTTGATAACATGTAATTTATTTAGCTGTAATAACTGTTCAAGTGTTTACATCGGCTTCCATCAAAGAGGAGTACTTTTTTGGGCCACCAGTGTGTAATACCATTATCATTTATTTCTTGTATGATGACTATAGTTCAGTCGAAACGTCGAAATAATATTGTTTTGTATTTTGTCAAAATACTGGGTGGTTTTCCGTCATTTCGGTGCACATACTGAAGTGCAAAACACTTAGAGTATCATTTATGCGTTTAATTTATTCATGACAAGGGAATATATAAATTGTGAAGAAAAAAATACTGACTTGAATTCCGTTTGTGTTGGAACTACTGAATTTGAATTGGATTCCGTTTATATATGTTTGGAACAGCTGCGCTTATATAAAATAGGTACGCTATGGCGTACATGCGTCTACGTGCGACTTTTGGATCGTTGAAACAGTCACTCTGCCTTTTGTTTCATAGGAAATATAGGTTATTTACCTCTATAGCCAAGGAAAATAAGTGATTTTATTATTTTAGGAATGTAATTATGTATTTGGATTTAAAATTTCCCAGTCAAAGTTGAAAATACCTAAACCAAATTCACAAAGGTGTAAAGAATAAGCGGATATCATACAGTCGCACCAGTTTCAAAGAATTTTGAATACGAAGCTGCTGCAGTAATAATTGCAAATAAATTGTAATTTATGTATGAATTTATTTGAATAAATATTCAAAAACCGATCAGCTCATATATATATATATATATATATATATATATATATATATATATATATATATATATATATATATATATATATATATATATATATATATATATATATATATATATATATATATATATATATATATATATATATAATTGTGCAAAATACCTCAAAAACTTACCACTACAGTCTGTTTCATCCAGAGGGAATCTTCAGGTGATACACAAATTTCGAAAATGTGCGAGCTTCTTTTATGCTCAAGGCGGAAACGTGGGCGCGTGGGTGGTTGAATAGCATGCATTCCTTTCTTTGTTTAGGTTGTTTACCTGAAATCTGCTTTTGTGTTGGCAGGCCGAAACTATTTCCGATCTTTTGTTAAGCAAGCAATTGTTTTTTTCTTTCAAAATACTAATTTTTTCCTCCAAACATAAATTACATCTTTTGGATCCTCCCGTGTAAGACATAAACTTTTTTATTATGGACCATTTTATGGTGAAATCTGTTTTCTTTTGCTTTAAGTGCCAAACGTGTTTCAAAAGTTCCGTCTCGTTCGAATATTTTTTGTGTGTGAAAGATTTGATATGATTCCTGTATCGCTCTTTGAATGTGTTTGAGGTCATGCCAATGTAGTGCTTTGTGTCCTGCGTGTTGCCAGTAAAAATTGTTGCTTTGTATACAATGTCCTTACTCATGCACTTGTTCTGCAATGGGCATGCGTGCTTGTTCCTGCAGTTACAGTTCTCTGCGCTAATGTCTTGTGGTTGGCTTTTCCTAATTATGCGTGTGTTGTGGCTTGTGATAATTGACTTAACGTTACTCATGCAGCTGTAACTGACCTTAACTGTGTTCCTATTGAAAATTTTGTGTAACTTGTTGCCTATTGGAAAGTGCGTGTCTACAAGCTTGAGGAAACTGCGTGCGATGTTTGTCTTGACATTTTTGCTAAATGGTGGGTTAAACCAAATGATGTTGCGTTCAATCACGGAAGACCGTGGATCAAAAACAACAATAGCATTGTTTGATGTTACCATGGGTAGCTATGACGAGGCAGAAATTTGCGAACTAGTAGGTCTTTTCATCTTAAACCATTTAGGAAAAAAGTTTGGCAAGAAAAACATTGGCTTGTATAGGGATGATGGTTTGGCGATTATTAAAAACAGATCAGCACGTTTGGCAGACAAAACCAGGAAAGAGCTACACAAAATTTTCGAACAGTTTGGCCTAAAAATAACAGCAGAATCAAATTTACACGTGGTAAACTTTCTAGACGTAACTTTCGACCTTTCTACCGGAAAATATAAACCTTATAGGAAGCCCAATGACGATCCGTTATACATACACAAACACTCTAACCACCCACCCAGCATCTTAAGGCAACTTCCAGCATCCATCAACAAGCGCATTTCAACGCTGTCATCTGACAAACAAGTATTTGACGATGCAGTACAAACATATCAAAATGCACTAGGACATAGCAACTTCAGCCACAAGCTGGAATACATGCCACATGTAACACAGCAACCACGCAGGAACAGACCACGCAACATCATTTGGTTTAACCCACCATTTAGCAAAAATGTCAAGACAAACATCGCACGCAGTTTCCTCAAGCTTGTAGACACGCACTTTCCAATAGGCAACAAGTTACACAAAATTTTCAATAGGAACACAGTTAAGGTCAGTTACAGCTGCATGAGTAACGTTAAGTCAATTATCACAAGCCACAACACACGCATAATTAGGAAAAGCCAACCACAAGACATTAGCGCAGAGAACTGTAACTGTAACAAATTTTGAACTTAACAAATACGACATTTATTTGTCAAAATCAAATTTTGACCTTGACAAATAAATGTCGTATTTGTCATGTCCATACGAAGCGAAGCTGAGGCAGATAATGCTGACCGAGGTCTGAATAATTCTGATATCCTGCGAAAGTCGAATTCAATAATTCTTTTATTAATCATTCCCCACGAAAAATAGGCGATGCGAATACAAATAAAAAACGAATAGTTTTTAAATTTTTTTAAAAAAAAAATAACGGCACTTTTAAAATTTATGCGAGATACCACTGAAAAAATACGCGGGCACCGTATGGACATGACAAATACGAAATTTATTTGTCAAGTTCAAAATTTGACCTTGACAGATAAGGGATTTATTTTGTGTGCGCCGAAATACGCATAATTATCTGTAGGCTCTTAACCAATGAGAATACAGGAATATAGTACAATGGATAATATTTCACTTTATGTGTTGGCCTTGTGTTGGCAGAAAATACATATGTGCGATTTCGTGAGAGTTCAGTCAAGTACTCCAGTCTGCCTCTCTCATGCCGTCCACCTAGAACACACAAAGTACACATACCTTGTTTCAGTTGATTGCTTCATCTTTCTTAAAAACTCTGTTGGCAAGGCAACTCGTATCCATACTACGTTGTCTGTACGAAAATCTCTTTTGAAATCGATGATATCAAGCTGGGCACGCAACTTCGCTGATCTAGATTGTAGAAAACAAACAGAGTTAATAATCGTCGTCAATATGTTGGACGAAATATTTGCCTTACTGTTGTCGTTATTTTCGCTTCTAACAAACGAAACACCGCGTGTTTCTTTCCGAGAAACTGACAACACACAAGAGGGAAACATAGGTGATGATAGATGGCTTCCTTATATTAATGAGGAATGTGGAAACGTTCATATGGGCCAGCAGTTGAATTCAGAAACTTTACCCTTCGCTATCGAAGATTTACCTTTTGATTACAACCGAATCCGCCATTCGCCAGAACGAAAAAGCTTTTGGAAATCATTTCGGAAAGCCGTATCTACAAGTATCAGCATGGCATTCTCCCTGGTTCCTCCTACGGTATTAACAATTCTGTTTCTTTATTTCGATTTCAACACAACTAATTTGTGTAGAGAATGGCAACATCACAATAATACTGTACCATTGTCTGTAGTACGAATTCGAGTTATTGGTAGAATTGTAGAAGTTCTCATGATTAACTTCTGGTTTCCACTGACTGCTGTGATTCTATTTGGATGGAAAGATTTTAAACGGAGGTTTTTTCTCGTTCTCTATATCGCCTTTATCTTTGCAGAAGCGACTGTAATCTATTACTTATTTTTGCTGGCATTTGGTGTCTACGATACCCACAATTATTACAAATACCCTGGTAACGCACTGTTCTTCACTAGTCTAATATGTTGTACCATTGTGATGCTCCGTGGTAGTCGAATGAGCGTCGTTTCAGTGTCATATTCCAACCTTCATATTATGGCTTTATTTTCCACAGAGTTCCTAGTATGTTCGATACTATCATACGTCTATTTGTACGCCATAGTGCCACTTTTTATCAGCATTAAAGAAGAGAAACGCAAATTTATGGTGGCTGCCTTGGCCCCGGGAATAACCGTCATCACATCGGTGATCTGCAAGCATATTGCGTTGAGGCGAAGTTCCGAGGTTGTACATCCCGGCCGTAGTTTTGTCCTAGCGTCTTTTATCCGAGGTGGTGTCATATACGTATACCGGATAATGCAAGCCGACTTTAAAAACATTTGGCTTTTTGTAGGACTGTCTTTGTTTTCTGGGGTGATGAATTTTTTGCAGAAGGCAACGCATCAAGTACGGATGACATTGTGGAAATACATTATTTCACTCTTGAGGAGAACTGTTTGCTGTGCCAAGCTCAGAGAAATGCCTTGCAATACACCGCATTATAGACGGTTGAAAGCTGACTTGGATATACAGGACATGCTCTTTGAATACGGTACTCTTGTTATAGGCCAAGCCTATTTCGTGTTGTACCATACAGAAAGTTTTGAATTTTCAATGCCGTCTTTTTTCTTTGAAGCCCTGAAAAGGGTTGCGATTGGTGTAGGAATTGATTTCTTGTTCAATTGCCTTTCAAATTTCGTGCAAATTCATTACTACAATATTCCAATCGCCCGCGTTTGGAAAAAGTACTGGAAACGACATGTGCTGGCCCACTTGTTAATCGTCATGGTAACAGTGTCGTACTTTACTAAAGGACTTCTGTCTTGTTTTCAAGCACGCGAGTCTGGAACAAATGACGGACAGTTTATAGTAAAAAATTGTACGTTTTTTCATTCTGACTTGCTGGGATTGTCATAAAACAAACTTATCGTTTAAGATCCTTTTACACGACCAAGTTTTCTTTATCAAATTTCAAGTCTTAAAAGTTTTCTGACTGTGTAATTTAGCAACTTTTGACAAATTTGTCACATGAAATTGGTCGTGTAGAAGGGTCAAAAACGAAATTACTACATACTCGAATAAACCATTATTAATTTAAGTATGAAGAATGCCAACATTACGATGCTCTTGTTTGAATTAACCCACGCCAAACCTAGCAATGACAACCTGTCGACAATTTCTTTGCTGACACGGTTGTTCCTGCTAGACAAGGTGCCTTTGACATATAGACAAGTTTTTATGATGAAGTTGAAAAGATATGTTGCATACAGTAACGAAGCCAGCCTGACAATTTGGTCATGCTATGCAAATTTAAATCATTGTCATCATTCATTCCTTTCGAAATTGATTTCTTATACGAATTATAAACACAGAAAAATTTAATAACAATAATTCTTGAGTACACATACCTTGTTTCAGTTGATTGCTTTGTGTTTCCTTAAAACTCGGTGGGGAAGGTAACTCATATCCATACGACGTCGTGTGTACGAAAATTTCTTTGGAAATCGATTGTTTTTATTGCTCTGTGAACACGATATATAGACAAGCTAGGCAACTGCGCTGATCTGGATTGTAGAAATACAAACAGAGTTGATAATCCTCGTCAATATGTTGGACAAAATACTTGCCTTACTGTTGTCGTTATTTTCGCTTGTAACAAACGAAACACCGCGTGTTTCTTTCCGAGAACATGGTAACACACAAGAGGGAAAAACAGATGATGATAGATGGCTTTCTTATGTTAATGAGGAATACGAAAACGTTGATACCAGTGAACAGTTAAGTTCAGTATGTTTACCCTTCGCTGTCAAAGATTTACCTAATGGTTACAATCGAATCCCCGATGGTTCCTCGCCAGAACGAAAAAGCTTTTGGAAATCATCGCGGAAAGCCGTATCTACAAGTATCAGCATGCCATTCTCCCTGGTTCCTCCTACGGTATTAACAATTCTGTTTCCTTATTTCGATTTCAACACAACTAATTTGTGTAGAGAATGGCAACAACACAATAATACTGTACCATTGTCTGTAATACGAATTCGAGTTATTGGTACAATTGTAGAAGTGTTCATAATCAACTTCTGGCTTCCACTAACTGCTGCGATTCTGTTTGGATGGAAAGATTTTAAACGGAGGTTTTTTCCTGTTCTTTATATCGCCTTTATCTTTGCAGAAGCGACTGTAATCTATTAGTTATTTTTGCTAGCTTTTGGTGTCTTTGATATCCACAATTATTACAAATATCCTACTAACATACTGTTCTTCACGGCTGCGATATGCTGTTGCATTGTAATGCTCCATAGAATTCGAACGCCGTCTCACTGTCTTATTCCAACCTCCATATTACGGCTCTGCTTTCCACAGAGATTCTATTACCTTCGATACTGGCATACATCTATTCATACGTCATAGTGCAACTTTTTATTAGCATTAAAGAAGAGAAATATAAATTTTTGGTGGCTGCGTTGGCCCCGGGGATTTCAATTATCCCATCGGTGATCTGTAGGCACATTGCTTTTAGGCGAAGTTCCGAGGTTGTACATCCCGGCATATACGTATTTCGGATAATGCAAACCGATTTTCAGAACATTTGGATTTTTATTGGACTGTCCTTGTTTTCTGGGGTTATGAATTTTTTGAAGAAGGCGACGCATTTTGACGAAGGCGAGTACGGATGGCATTGTGTAAATACATTATCTCACTCTTAAGGAGAACTGTTTGCTGTGCTGAACTCAGAGAAATGCCTTGCAGTACACCGCATTATAGACGGTTGAAAGCTGACTTGGATATACAGGACATGCTCTTTGAATACGGTACTCTTGTTATAAGCCAAGCTTATTTCGTGTTGTACCATACCGAAAGTTTTGAACTTTCAATGCCGTCTTTTTTCTTTGAAGCCCTGGAAAGGGTTGCGATAAGTGTAGGAATTGATTTCTTGTTCAATTGCCTTTCAAATTTCGTGCAAATTCATTACTACAATATTCCAACCGCCCGCGTTTGGAAAAAGTACTGGAAACGACATGTGCTGGCCCACTTGTTAATCGTCATGGTAACAGTGTCGTACTTTACCACAGTACTTCTGTCTTGTTTTCAAGCACGCGAGTCTGGAACAAATGATGGACAGTATATAGTAAATTGCTGGGATTGTGATGAAAGTTGACATGCGGCACACCGCGGTATAGCCGGCTTTTTTATCATTTAAAACCCTTTTACACGACCAAGTTTTCTTTGTCAAGTTTCATCATAGGCGGCCCAATTCAGTGTGTAGTTTCATATAGAGATCAGTAGCGTATTGTTTACATATATAAAATACATAAGGTTGGCAACTAAATTTCACTTGACGAACATATGACTTTTGTTAAACGAAAAATACATCGCTCGTGGAATTAACAACAGGTAAAAAATTATAACACGTTAATCTCCGATAATTTTACTACACATACTCAATGAAATTTGTCTTCAATGTTTCCGAATGGCTGCAAAACTTGAACATATTTTTCATGTATTGACAAAAAATTTCTTGTCCCAATGCGGGATGCCAGAGGTTATGCCATACGTCAGCATTTAAAAAGCATTTACACGCTCCTATTGGTGCACTTTTAACGAAGTATTCATTTAAACCAATAGGAGCGTATAAATGCTTTTTAAATGCTGACGTATGGCATAACCTTTGGCATCCCGCATTGGGACAAGAAATTTTTTGTCAATACATGAAAAATATGTTCAAATTTTGCAGCCATTCGGAAACATTGAAGACAAATTTCATTGAGTATGTGTAGTAAAATTATCCGCTGGAATTTGACCGAATTCGAAGTTACTCAAATTAAAAAATAATATTTTTCTACACAGCTTTGTATGTTTTGATGTTTTATTTCTCTTCCACAAGCTCTTCCACAGATTATCCATAAATAGTTTCATTTTTAGCCAATCGGAATGCATGCATAATTATTAACTAATCATACAAAATTGCACACCGTAATTAATCAATCACATTATTACAATATCTCATAGATATACAAAGCATATCAAATAAGTGAAGAATTAATTAATATAATCTAAAGATTTAATTAAATTATGATAGTTAAAATGCGTTCTATCGGGCCAGAATTAGTAGATTTCCATGAAAATTTTGCTCATCCAAAAACTCGTATCGACTGATACCCTTCATATTCAAATTACTGCATAGCGGTGTTAATTTGACCTAAGTCGAAGTTGGCCAAATCATTAAATATCTGACGGATAAAAGAAGCATATCAAATAAGTACACCATTAATTAATATAATATAAAGATTTAATTACATTAATTATGGTAATTACAATGCATTCTTTCGTGCCAGAATTAATAAAACTGTAGCTTTTTTCTGAACAATATGAAATGTATCATGTTATTTTCACTCGTATTTTCACTTTACTTCATGTTCCTGTGCAGCAAGAGGAAACTCTATACAATCGTGCTCTTCTCCACTTAAAATCGAACACGTGTATGGACATCAACGCCCTATCATTATCGAAACGCAGTAATTAACCATCAATATGTTGAATGAAATACTTGTCTTACTGCTGTCGATATTCTCGCTTGTAACAAACGAAACACCGCGTGTTTATTTCCCAGAAACTGGAAACACAAGACGGAAACGCAGATAATTACAGATGGCTTCCTTATGTTAATGAGGAATACGAAAACGTTGGTACCGATGGGCAGTTGAGTTCAGTAAGTTTACTTTTGGTTAACGAAGATTTACCTAATGGTTGCAATCGAATCCCCGATGGTTCCTCGCTAGAACGAAAAAGCTTTTGGAAATGATTTCGGAAAGCTGTATCTACTAGCATCAGCGTGGCGTTCTTCCTGTTTCTTTCCACGGTATTTACAATTCTTTACGTCGATGTCAACACCGCTAATTTGTGTTGAAAATAGCAACACCCCGATAATACTCAAAACCAAAGCTATGCGTCTTGTAATAGAAATCTTCAGCATTGAATGCTCAAGCGGGGCCATCCATCATGGCCGCAAGTCTGATGTGACGTACTTCCGGCCTCAGAACGCAACAATAGATGTACTATCCAGCTTTAGTAGAATCATACTAGTATACTATTGCAAATGCTGTAATTTGATTGGTTACTCTACTCGCTATCTATTCCTCGATAGATAGCGAGTAGCGAAACAATCATCTTCCTATAGAGATTTCTTTTAAAAAAATTGCTTAAAAATCAATTTTTTTTGTTGAATAGTCCATGTTTGACCTCTGATTCTACTAAAACAATTAGATTACTCGCTCTCGATTTCTATGCGGTGATAGTTGATTCGGGCTTCGCCCTCATCAGCTATTACCGCATGGAAATCTCGAGCTCGTAATCTAATTGTTAATTAATTGGTCTATACATACTGTGTTTCAGTTGAATGTTTGGCAAAAGCGTGAGAACTTCGATAGGGAAGGCCGTTCATATTCATTAAATGTTTCGCACCACTAATTTCTTTTGAAATAGATTGTTTTGATGATCTATGAACACGGTATATAAATATCAAGCTAGGCACACAACTGCGTAGATCTAGATTATAAAATTCAAACTGATCAAATAATCATCGTCGATATGCTGGAAGAAATACTTGCCTTATCTTTGTCGTTATTTTCGCTTGTAACAAACGAAATACCGCGTGCATTTAACACACAAGACGGAAACACAGATGATGACAGATGGCTTCCTTATATAAACGAAGAATATATAAACGTTGAAGATACCAGCGACGAGTCAAGTTACGAAGAATCGCATTCTGGTTACAACCGAATCCCCGATAGTTCCTCGCCAGAACGAAAAAGTTTTTGGAAATCATCGCGGAAAGCCGTATCCACAAGTATCGGCATGGCATTTTCCCTCTTTCCTCCTACGTTGTTTATAATTTTATTTCTTTACGTCGATTTAAACACAGCTGATTTGTGTAGAGAATGGCAATACTCCAATAATACTGTACCATTGTCTGTGATACGAATTCGAGTAATTGGTGTCAGTGTGGCATTATTGATAATGTACCTCTGGTTTCCTTTAACAGCTGTGATTCTATTTGGATGGAAAGATTTTAAACGGAGGTTTTTCCGCGTTCTTTATATCGCCTTTATCTTCGCAGAAGCGAATGTGATTTATTACTTATTTTTGCTCGCATTTGGTGTCTTCGATACCAACAATTATTACAAATACCCTGGTAACATACTGTTCTTCACTAGTCTAATATGTTGTACCATTGTGATGCTTCGTGGTATTCGAATGAGCGTCGTTTCAGTGTCGTATTCCAACCTTCATATCATGGCTTTACTTTCCACAGAGTTCCTAGTATGTTCGATACTGTCATACGTCTATTCGTACGCCATAGTCCCTCTATTTATCCGCATTAAAGAAGAGAAATATAAATTTCTGGTGGCTGCATTGGCCCCGGCAATATCCATTATCCCATCGGTGATCTGTAAGCACATAGCGTTGAGGCGAAGTTCCGAGGTTGTACATCCCGGCCGAAGTTTTGTTCTGGCGTCTTTTATGCGAGGTGGTGTCATATACGTATACCGGATAATGCAAGCCGACTTTCAAAACATGTGGCTTTTTGTAGGACTGTCTTTGTTTTCTGGGGTGATGAATTTTTTGAAGAAGGCGACGCATCGAGTACGGATGGCATTGTGGAGACACATCATCTCACTTTTGAGGAAAACTGTTTGCTGTGCTGAACTCAGAGAAATACCTTGCAATACACCGCATTATAGACGGTTGAAAGCTGACTTAGATATACAGGACATGCTCTTTGAATACGGTACTCTTGTTATAGGCCAAGCCTATTTCGTGTTGTACCATACGGAAAGTTTTGAAGTTTCAATCTCGTCTTTTATCTTTGAAGCCGTGAAAAGGGTTGCGATTGGTGTAGGAATTGATTTCTTGTTTAATTGCCTTTCAAATTTCGTGCAAATTCATTACTACAATATTCCAATTGCTCGCGTTTGGAAAAAGTACTGGAAACGACATGTGCTGGCCCATATGTTAATCGTCATGGTAACAGTGTCGTACTTTACCACAGTACTTCTGTCTTGTTTTCAAGCACGCGAGTCTGGAACAAATGACGGACAGTATGTAGTGAAAAATTGTACCTTTTTTTCATTCTGACCTGCTGGGTTTGCGATAAAGCTAAGTTACATAAAGGCCGTTTTCCACTTCAACCGTATCGTAGCGAAACGTGGCGTATTTCATTGTTTTGTGAACACTCAAGCAGGACTAATGATATGAACACAATAGAATACGCTAGACGTTTCGCTACGATGCGGCTAAAGTGGAAAACGGACTTAAGGAACATCGCGGTATAGCAGGACTGTTATTTTGTCGTTTAAAACCCTTTTCCACAACCAAGTTTTCTTTTTCATATTTCATATCTCAAAAGTTTTCTGATCGTGTAAATGTGACAAATGTGACAAACACTTGGCACATGAATATAATGGCATACACTTTATATTCTGTTCCAATTTGTCAAAAACAAAAAATAATGTCAAAAATATCTTGTTCGCTTTAATAGTTGTAATAATCAGGTAAAATAATCAAAGATTAGTAAAGGATTGCTTTGTTACAAGACGGATTGTAAAAATGTTTCTTCGGGATGTTCCAGACAACAGGGTCCAGTTGTATAAAACTCTTAATCACTTTTTTAATCACTGTTGTAATCACTGTTTTGTAGTTAAATAGTGATTAAGCACAAAATACGTTGTTCTGATTGGTTGACGTTTCCACTAATCATAGTTAACTTTAATTAATCAAGCGCTCCAGACTTTAAACCCGCCATTTTTTGTTGGAAAAATGATTTGAATTAGCCGGCAAATTTTG